>CAKALG010009073.1:0-10972 GCA_916700815.1 Helicolenus hilgendorfi
AGATTCAACATGTTGGTGAGAGTCGGTCAACTTAAACGAATCAGTGCACGAGAAGAGAAACGGATGTGATGAAAGCAAGCTAACAAGTAAAGTTAAGAGGAAAAACACAGAAGGCTCTTCTTATTTTTCATCTTCATCTCATCCGATCATTCAAATACACGGATATGGACATAGCCATCTGGAATGAAGTGGTGAGTGAGAGTGGTGTGAAAATGGTCGACAAACGCAGCTTTGTTTCATGGTCGTATCATAACAACGGATTGTATATCCGCTGTCCTCGGTCTTCCGGTTTCTCTTTTTTAATGACGAATACAGACTACCACGACCTGCTGGTGTGGAGAGTTTCATCTCACACAGGCGCAGAACATACGTGTTAGTTGCCTGTCGTCGTTGCGGTGTGTTCCAGTGCAACCTTTTGGCTAAGACAAAGGAGACGTGAGGCATCGCAGCTGGTGGCCTTCGTCGCCGCTAGTCTTGATGTTTGGTTGGTGCATCTGGGCTCAAGTCCAATATTCAAGGTTCATCTATCGTCATTGTACAACACAGGGTTACACAATGAAATGCAATTGTAGTCCCTTTATGCTACACAAGAAAAACAAAAACAGTGGGGCATTCCTGCAGTAGCCTTGATTTACATTTTACTTTGCATCAGGAGACATGTTAACAGCAACAGCAAGAACACTGGTGAGATAATATGGCCGGCAATAGTCACTCTCTTCTAACTCTGTTTTTGGTCTCCACCAACTCCTGAGGGAAACACATGACTCTGCTGTGTTCACCAGCTAATCGTCTGTCTGCTGTTTGGTGCTGAGCCGGTAGCGTACAGTCGATTTATAGAGCTTTTGCAGGACTGTGTAGGCGTGTGTATAGACTGTAATTGAGTGACATCTTCCTGAGTCTCTTGTTAGCTTTGTTGCACCTGTTAGGATAGGACAAATCACACCTTTATCAATCTTATTGGTAGATGAGGATTTGTGACCTAATAAAGTCCCATCAAAGCTCCGGCTCACCTTCAACCAGAATAACTGAAAACACCTATGTGGGTGTACAGAAGCTTTAACCTCAATTTTCTGCCAGACCCAAGATATAAAACATGAAGGAATTAGGGCTGTCAAAGTTAAAGCGATAATAATGTGTTGACGCAAATTCGTTTTAATGCCACTAATTTCTTGTGATTTTTAATTAACCTCTTAAAAATCCAACAGGCCTAAGGAATCCATTGGTACCAACCATGTAATACTAGCTTGTCACGAAGGAGGTTAAATAACGCTCCAAACTTGCGCTAAATATTGGCGAGGAAAAACTGGCATGGCCATTTTCAAAGGGGTCCCTTGACCTCTGACCTCAAGATATGTGAATGAAAATGGGTTATAGGGGACCCAAAAGTCTCCCCTTTACAGACATGCCCACTTTATGATCGTCACATGCAGTTTTGGACTAAATGCAGTACCTGTGAGGGTTTCTGGACAATATTTGTCAGTGTTTTGTGTTGTTAATTGATTTCCAATAATAAATACATACATATATTTGCATAAAGCAGCATATTTGCCCACTCCCATGTTGAGTATTAAAAACTTGACAAATCTCCCTTTAAGGTACATTTTGAACAGATAAAAAATATGTGATTAATCACGATTAACTATGGACAATCATGTGATTAAATATTTGAATACAATAGATTTTAATCTGCTCTTTACATGTTTTTAATAGCACTGCCCTCCCAAATAGCGTTACGTCTATTTGAATTTCTGTAAACTGGAGTTTTATTACAATTTGTTCAGAAGATCAGGGAGTTATAAACAAACACAAGTAACATCACTATGTAGGATAACAAACTCTACATTCATTTCTTTATCTGTGAATGACTTTTTGGTAAACACCAGGAATGCATATTTCCTTATGCACAGCTCATATGACATATAGAACAACATTTCCTCATTTGGGATAACCACAATGCTTTATGGTCATTTCTGTATTTTTCAGCTTCATCTTAATGTACTAGCCCAGTTTGTGGCAAAGGGAAGGTTTATACTTCAATACGTTTTGAGTTTTAATAAGGTCAGAAAGAAATTAAATCTCTTTTAGTAGTTGGGTAAGTTCCCGACTCCTTATCAAGACGTGGCCACTTGCTGATGACTGGCTTCATCACAGGGAAATTAACTCCTGTTCACCTCCATATCAAACAATCTCAGAAAGACGACCACACTTTTATTTTCACCATTATGCATCAATTCAAAGCTCTGGTTTGAAATCACATCTGCGGTCAGGGCACAGAGCACGCCACTTTTATCCCATGCTGTTGTGTGAATCCTCTCAAGGACTGGAGGTCTGTTTTTGAAGAGATATAAAACACTTGATACACCACGTCCTCCATTTAGCAGATAAGACTATGTGAAGAACCAGGTCAGTTAACTTCACGCACACACGTAGGTGGCTATCACAAAAACACAGACAATGCACGGCTGTCCCTGGAGCCACAACAGCTTTAAAGGTAACGGTCAACACAGGAAACACCCTGTTATCTAATAGGACTACAGGAACAACAAGGATAGAAACAAATGAGGTTACAAACAACCAGTAGGGATGAATAACAGTTTTAGTCGTATCATAGCTGATAACAGACGATAACAATTACATTCTGATTACATCGGTAAAATATTTATTAACAGTTTATTGTTGCACGAACATCTTATATACTATATTAAATATTTGTTAGGGATTGCTAAATGAGTTGGAAACCTTAAAGAAATCGTTTGTAAAATAAACTTTGCATAGATAGATGGGCCAGAAACCAATTATTAAGCATAGTTTAAGTATTAAATACCTATTTAAATATTGTTTATAGACACTGTACAAAGTATTTATTAACCATTCAACAATGTATGATGATCATCGGTGGAAACTTTATAATAGCCATCGAAACAATGTTTATAGATGGTTTACAAACTCATTTTTAGGCATTTAAGGGTCTGCGAATTTCATGGTAATTAGGTGATAATTAGGAAGTAACCTATTTAAAATTTCTTTAGAATTACTGCCAAGTTACCCCGAATATTTACCTCAAAATTGATCGAAAATTACTTTATTATCCATATTATTTAATAATTACATGCTAAAATAGCATATAATCATTAAAATAGGGCCCTGAGGCTTGAGGTGGAAAACCAAAACTAAAAGAAGACACTTCTGATCAGGCACAAATCTCACCATTGTGTGACTTATTGTCTACACAAATGTAAATTTCAAAGAAGTTATTTGCTAATAAATTAAATGTATTATTATATTATTACATTTATTAAATAAATTATCAGCTATTGGGAAATAGTGGAATATAATTAATAAATAATGTTTATAAAAAGTCATTTTCGATAAATTCTGAGGTAAATATTTGGGGTAATTTGTCAGTTATTACAAACAAATTTCAAATAGGTTACTTACTAGTTATCACCTAATTACCATGAAATTTGCAGACCTGTAAAATGAAGTGTTACCTAATATTTATATATATATGTTTTACAAACGATTTCTTTAAGGTTTACAAATAATATCTTAATCATTAACAATTACTTATATATAGTAAATGTTATAATCTGTGCAACAATAAACTGTTGGTAAAACACAAGTTATGGCATTAGTAATAATTAGTAAACATGAATTATCATTTCATTGTTTGTTAACTATTTAATAAATTTAATTAACTATAAATTTACCATATATAAACGATGGTTATTATAAAATGTTATCCAATATTTACCGACAGCTCTACAGTCAGCTAACAAATGCATGCAGAGCAACCAGAGACCCATTAGCCCCAAATCTCTATATCAGGATTAAGGCAGTTTCCTGCTTCTTTGTTTGTCTGGACAACACGTTTTTGCACAAACAGCTTGGATGTCTTTCAGCCTTTTTTGTATCCGTCAAAACCACGATGAAAGAAGGCAACACCTATCCCTTTAGTGACTTATTATTGAATAAATATTGGCAATTAAACACAGGATCGTTTAATCCACTTTAGCCAAGTAACTATCACATATTTCAACACACAACAAACCACAATCAATACATCTGGGTTTCCGACAATATCCGAAGGGAAAGCAATGATGGGAACACAAAGTATCTCGGCATGAGAACCAGGTGACGCTGTGTATTGTTCTCAGATCTAGGCCTTTATCGATGGGCCGATAACACCTTCCTATCAGCTTCTTTTGTCTTCTTGTCTGTAGGCCATTATACCCTCATGGACCTGGCAACAATGTTCTCCATATCAGCATTTCTGTCCTCTGGGAGGGCGGCAATCAGACACTGCTGTCCTGATAAGGGCTATTATGGTCCCAACAATAAGGTGCTAAAAGGTGCAACAAGATCAATTCTTTTTCTTTTACACCTTTTAGAGTACTGTATTACCAGGCGTGAACCGTACGTGGCCCAGAAGGAATTGTTAGTGTTTGGCTGAAACCTGTGTGTGTGTGTGTGTGTGTGTGTGTGTGTGTGTGTGCGTGTGTGTGTGTGTGTGTGTGAGGAGGTGTCATTTACCTAATCAAGGGGAGGATCCCCTGAAGTGCATCAATAAGAAGCTAAACCACCCTCTTGCTTAAAACTCTTACTCTGAGTTTGACAAACTCACAAGACCTTGAAGTAGTCTTTCAGACCAAGGAGAGGGAGGAACAAAAAAAAACAGTAAGTTTATGTTTCCAATTATATACTTTAAAAAAAACAATGTCAACAACAATCTCTGGTTGTCAACCACCAATCATTATAGCTAAAATAGTTTCGCTAATTATTGGGTATAATGATTGAGTGACACAAAAACAGGTTGGTTTTGACAGGTACCGTAAAACATCTGGAATTTGAAGGTCATTTTCGAAATGGAATTATTGTTAGATGAAATACCTAAAAGCAAAATAATGGAGGGGTTAATTAAAGTGGGTTGTGATATCTATACTTCCTGTCCCTTTTGGATTATTTTACCTTTTTAAAAAGTATTATTATTCTATGTAATTATTTAAGCTCACATGAAGAAATTTCAGAAAGAGTCAAAAACAAAAACGAATATGATAGCTGCTAGATGATTGAATTTCTTTAACAGCCAATATTTAACTTGATGCTTTGCTGTTTAATGTTGGACAGATAGCTAACGTTGCCTTGTTGAGTCAGAGCAGCGTTGATTTGGTGATTTGCAGGTCAAACTTACTCTTCATATAGATTAAAACCGGGCTAATTTTGATTTGAAAGTGAACGTTTTGTAGACGTCTCGGTAGCATAAATGATTGTTCCATCGGCATTTGGATGAATATAACATTATTTCAATGTGAAGAAGGTGCTGACCAGTTACCCATTGAAATCATTGAAATGCTGTTAAACCAGCGGCCATACGACATTAAACGCGTACAGTGTTGTTTCGTACAAATTGCTGCTCTTAATTATTTGCATATTGGACAGGTAATAACAGCAGTAACACCCAATCATAGAGTGTAAAATGGGCTAAAAGTGGATAAAGTCTGAGGAGAGTTTGGTTGATACAAAACACTTGAGTCAATATAAATATAAAAATATTGCTTAATGCAGATTTAAACAGATTGAACTCTGAATACTAGCGGCACAGAAATTACTTAGAGAGTGATATCAGAGACGTGTAATTACTGATTTGAATTCAGAAACTGTAAGACATTGAATATTTTAATATTGAATAAGTCAAATGTAAAATGTATTACATGTAAATCACCTTGTGACAGTGCTCTGAGCATTTAGCCTCCCGTATTTACCCATCACTGATCCAATACTGACTGCTTTTTTTTTTCAGATGGTTGTATTACCAGTTTTGTTCCTGTTGGGTTCACTGTTTCTCTGTGGTCATGGGGAGCACCAATCCAGCGGAATTGAAATGCTGAAAACGGCTGCACGTAAGCCACACAAACTGCCTCATTTTATTCCTTATTCATCTAGCACTCATCCACACAGTAAACACATGTCATATTCATGGTTGGAAATTAACTTTTTGTCCACTTGCCACTGTGGCTGGTGGATTCCAAAACCTACCAGCCACTCAATAGATTACCACTGATTTCTTTGGCTGGTGGTGAGTGAAGCAAATCCAGCAGCAACTTGCATATTTTACCAGCATTTGGCTGGTGGCTGGTGCTAATTTACAGCCCTGTTCATGGGTCATCTGTCTTTTATGAATGCTTTGCAACTCAAATGTGTTTTGTTTTTTTTAGGGCCGTCAATCGATTAAAATATTTAATCACAATCAATCGCATGATTGTCCGTAGTTTGTCGCGATTAATCGCAAATTAAGCTCACGTTTTTTATCTGTTCAAAATGTACCTTAAAGGGAGATTTGTCTTTAATACTCTTATCAACATGGGAGTGGGCAAATATGCTGCTTTATGCAAATGTATGTATATATTTATTATTGGAAATCAATTACCAACACAGAAATGACAGATATTGTCCAGAAACCCTCACAGGTACGGCATTTAGCATAAAAAATATGCTCACATCATAACATGGCAAACTGAAGCCCAACAGGCAACAACAGCTGTCAGTGTGTCAGTGTGCTGACTTGACTATGACTTGCCCCAAGGAGACTTATGGGTAATTAGCCCCAAGCTAGTATGACATGGTTGGTACCGATTGATTCTTTAGGCTTTCTAGTTTCATATGATACCTGTATCTTCACTCTAACTTTAAAACGGCGCCCGTTACAACCTAAAACTTGCAAGTTGCGTTAATGTGTTAAAGAAATTAGTGCCGTTAAAAAGAATTTGCATAACGTGTTATTATCGTGTTAACTTTGACAGTCCTATTTATTTTGCTTGATTCTTTTTCCTGCTTGAAACTGCCCTCCAAGATGAACTTGTCTCTCACTTGTCTCTCTTCTCCTTTCTCACCATCCCTCCATCCTGTTCCAGTCAAATGGCAAGGACCGCTACCGTGTAACAAGTGGGACTGCAATTGTACCTTCTATCGCCAGCGCGGCTGCTGCTGTGCAGCCAATGAAATGTTCGACTTAGAAGAGAAAACCTTCACTAGGATTTCAGATTTGTGGATGAATATTGCCAAACTGAAATACAGAGTACACGCGCTCACAGGTGAACACCCATAACACTGATGGATGTTAGATTTGGACCAACATTACTGGCAATATACACACAGAAAGTATGTTTCAAAAATGATTTTTGTGGACACTTTGCTGTACAACGCAATACATGTCTCTCTCTTTTACTCTCAGAATACAGCCAGATTGCCTTCACAGCCGCCATGGAGGACAGCATTCTTGATCCCAATACTTTGTGCTTTGGTCCTTTCAATTATAATTTGACAGTCCCCTACTCCAACATCACTCTTAACGATGGCAATGGATATAAATCGTCCATGGGTAGGAAACATGACTTATGAAAGCTTTATCCACCATTTTAAATTAAAGCTTTATGTAAAACATGCTTCACTGCAGTTCCACTCACTCTTCACCTCCCTCTCCAGGTGTCTTCACCGCACCTTGTGATGGCGTTTTTGTCTTTTCCGTGACAGTCTACTCATCTGTGCAGGAAAATGGGAACCTCTACCACAAAGTAAACCAACCAGATAGACTTAAGAAATATCTGATTTCAGAACACATTCTGCTGGTTTACCCGCATTAGCAACAGCAAAGTCATTTGTAACTTAATTTTAGGGATGCACCAATCTCACTTTTTCAGTCCAGATACCGATAGCGATACTAGTGTTTAATTAATAAGCTGTTCATGTGTAAGGCAACATCAGGCTTGACTTAAGCATTGCTTTCCTAACTTTGTAAAACAAAATGTAACAAAAAAATACATAGACTTAAACTTAGTGAATTGTTATTTATTATTAAATGAATCGTACACCCGCAATTTGTGCAAAAACAAAACTTCAAAATTAACAGGAATTACAAGTCAAGTGTAAATCTTGTGAATGCAACAACGTACTGGTCAAAACTAGTATCTAATCATAGAACTGAATTGAATAGATCGGCCCTATTGTCACTGATAACTGATCCAGATATTTGAGTCAGTATTGGCTTAATTTTGTGTTTTGTTGTATGTGTAGGTCCAGCTGATGCTGAACGGGGTCGAAGTGGTCGGTGTGTGGGAGCAAAATCGAGAAGATATTGAAGACACTGCCAATCAGGTAAAAAAAAATCAGATTGTTTAACGAGAGCGAAGTAACACAATTGCACAAATGGTGATCAAATATTACAATTTAAAAATCGTAAATTGTGGGAAATAAATCATTTTCCCTGTGATTTTAACAGGATTTTTGTACATGAAACATGACAGCGTTACTGTGTGTACTTCCAGGTGGTGGTTCTGGAAATGCACAGAGGCGATCAGGTCTACATTGAGCTGATGGCCGGGAGGAAGCTCTGTACATCCAATAAAACACCACACGCAATAAAGAACAATATCTTTACTGGTTACATACTGTACCCCAACACCTACGATGATCATGATGACTATGATTATTAAACTTTCACAATTTATCCTCGCTCAACTGAGATCCTGATTCATGAAAACAAACTAGTGTTCTTTGCCACATGTTGACCCACCAGAAGTAGGTTTGTGACCCATCGTGGGACGAGCCCCCGTAGTTTAACCATTGTACAGATAGTACATAGCACTACGTAGTTACATAGTTTAACCACAGTAGAGATAAACAAGATAAGTCGTACACACATAGACTGGTGCATGTGTATGCAGGCATTCATGATCAGTCACAAAGAGGCGCACACTTATATTTTTGCATTTGCACGTTTGGAATCATTCGAAAATATATGAGAATGCATGTGAATAAACTACCTGCAACTAACTGCAATGACGTGTGACATTGTTTTGATTTGGAAATAATAAAAGTGTACTCGACAGGTGATGTACCTTTATTTTTATATTTGTTATGCTTTTTAGCACACACACAGAGAGACATACATGTAGACCATGAATGGAAATAGGTAGCAGTCAGAGGCATTGATAATAATTTGGGAACGATGACGGCCGGTCATAACGCTGCAGCTGCTAGCATTTGACCTATGACAATATTGTATAACACTGTAAACAAGTGCCTTTCATGGAAGCTTATTACAAATGAATATATAAACGACAGCCAGACAGTAAATTCCTTCAGTTGAATAAACACATGATGTAGGAGCAGCTTCATGATGCACACACACACACACACACACACACACACACACACACACAATGAGAGTTTAGACATACCAGTCATTCTGTAGGAAGCGTCTATGAGGTAGCAGGAAGCTCTGACTTGTGGGTCCATGAATGGGGTCGTGTTTACCGTGTTCACGAGAGGAGTCCATATGAACGCCCCCCTCTTGTGGTATTCACGACCTTTTAAGTGGAAAGTGTCTGAAAGCTCACGAGTTCACGAGTTGTGACGTGTTTGTTGATGTTGTCAGAAAGGGCAGAGGCCATGGAAGTTAATTTGTCGGTGCATAATAAGTGAATATATCGTAACTTTATTGTTTTTCTTCGTAATTTTATAATATGTCTGAGGAAAATGTTGATATTCCCAACGGCCTCATTTTTTTCCTCTGTCATTATGCCTTTGAATTCAACTGCATTATGTTACCCACTTGCTAATTTGCCAAATTGTTAGCCTCTGTGGCTTCTAGACGCCGACAGTAACGTAAATGTTGCTGTGGCCTATCAGCGGCGTTCTCACGACTTAACCACTTGAACGCCAAGCACATCGTGTACGCGACTTCCCATGTTGTAAACACAAGCGAGTTTCATGTGAAGGCACCATAAGAAGTGAGCGTAGTCACCGTGACGTCACCCATTGGTTTGTGGACTACGGTTTTGAAGCCTCGAGTTTGGCCTTCTTGGTTTTAGGCAGTCATCAAATTTGTTTGCAACCAGAGGTGACACGAGAGGGTAGAGCTAAGTACAACCAAACAATGAATAAGACATTTTCAGGCGACCGAAAAGGTTCTAATTAACGTTCATGAACTGAAAACACACTGTGAAAGGGTTGAAGTTGTAAGACAAAAACACAGACAACGACGTGGTAGCAACCTGTAAATCACAAGGTCGCCACGCTCTAAAGCATACCCTGCTTTATGGTCTATTTGACTCTAAATGGGACCATAATTCACTAAATGAACATCATGCTGTATTGAAGAAGACTTGAAACTAGCGATCGAGGCCATAAACTCATGTTTACGATGTCTAAATCAAGGTAATAAATCAAGTGAGGGAGGGGTTTTAAATCTTCCATAGTTTTCCTCACAGTCAACTACTCACATTGAATACACACCCAATAAAACACATACAAAAATGTCATTGCCAACGCCTGCTCCACTGTAATCGTTCATGACAAATAAAGACATTAAAGACAACATCTGGCTCTGGCCTGGTTACAGCTGATGGAAGCAGGATTTAATGAGATGCCCACGGCCATATGGCACTGGATGTTATAAACGTAAAGACAAAAAGAGACTAAATAGATTTTAAAAATGTTGTTTTCTTGTGATCGTGAGAGAAATATTTTGTGATATCGGAAAGATTGTTTTCTTAATGAATTACGCTGTTATTATGAGGCAAATGTTCACCATTTATTTCATACACGTCAGGTGAACACACTGCAAAAGGCCAATGATGCAGACTTGTTTTTGTTTAGATTTTGTGGTCAAGAGACAACAAAATGTGTACTAAAATGTTCTCAACATTGCAATCAGATTAGTTGCAGCTTTGTCTATGAGCCCTACGTGTGTGTTTAAGAAAGAGTGGTTCCATACCGAGTGTGATCTAGCTGACTTTCCACTGAGGGAGTGAAGCCAACTGCAGTTATGAGCATATGTTCAACACGTCTTATATTCAAACAGGAGTGCTGCCAAAGAGTGACTGGAAGTGATGGAAATGTCATGAGTGGTGGTGGCGTGGTATATGCACACACACACACACACACACACACACACACACACACACACACACAC
>CAKALG010009074.1:0-13119 GCA_916700815.1 Helicolenus hilgendorfi
CTAATGCTCAATAACCTGGCAACACACGCTTTAATTTGCACCTTAACCTTGTGAGGAAAAATATGAATATCACACAAGTGGAACTGAGATTGAGCATGTGCAAACCTGCATTTGATGTGGATGAAATATGTGTTTAACATCCACAATGTGCAGCAAGACAGCATTCATTTGCATGGTTTGTATATACAGTACGTATAGCAGTTTAGAGCTCCATAAAGAGACGATATCGTATGTTTCATATAGGCCTGTCAAGATAATTATTTTACAGACTTATCTTACAATATATGGACATGACCTTGATCATTTTTACATTATCGACTTATCGTACGAAATATGGACATGACCATTTTTGCTGACATTTTTGCTGACTTGAATGCCTCTCTAAATTATAATATTTTTATTTAATATGATGCAATATTTGTTAACAGAGCCCGCAAGTCTAGTGTATTTATTATTTTGGTTGTGTGGTTATTTATTCAGGATATTTCAACATTTTTTCACAATCCAATGTCTGAATATTCTCAAGAACTAAAAGTTATTTGCTCTTTGAAAGGGTGTATTTGCATTATTGTTTTAAATCAGAATCATAAAATGGTCTTAAAATGACAATAATATCATCTACCGCAATTATTTCTGGGACAATATATCGTCAAACAAAATTGGTTATCATGCAAGGCCTTGTTTCATACACAAAACATATACAGCTGTACATTTTAACATCTACATTTCCGACATTTCGTAAAGGATGTGTGTGAGTTTAAGTATAATGGTGTGTGTTAGTGACAGCAGGTCACACTGGAGGGAAATGTGAGACGCACCCTTATTTTTAGGATTGGCGACGGCATGCTGGAGGTCTAACTTTTGCAGCTTCAGAGCTCTATAGATTCCCAGGAAAATGGTCTATTTTAACATTTTATAATTGCTGTGTCTCTAGGGGGGGCAATCAGACTTTAGGTTTGACCTTATAGAACAAAGCTAGTGTAGACTGAGAAGAACAAAACTGGAAAGACGGGCAAGCCGAGGTAAAGACCAACAATTTAATTCCCTGCATCCGTTGCAGAGCATCTCTCTGGTATTTGAGTTTAATCGGACCTGCAGGAACATTCTTTGGAGCAGTAAGTAATCTCCTAGACATGAACACACACACACATTCACACACATTCACAGAGCTGGATCTGATTCCATCTGCAGCTGCTTTCTCCTCTCAGTGGAGATGAAGGGAGGAGCGAGGGAGGAGACAGAGAGAGAAAGGAGGGAACCCCATTGGAGGGAAATGGAGGGAAGCGAGGAAAACAAAAACAAGAGCGTAAACGCACACACACACACATACTGTGATGTACACACATACATATAAATTACACACAACCGCAAATATATAGCCTGCCAAGAAACTCACAAAAATAAGAGACTCGAAGACGCAGTTCAGATGATAAAAGTTAATTCAAACTATGGAGACCACAGACATAGAAGCCTGGCGATGATGCCCCTTTGTCTGTGTTTGTATTTAGAGATTTGCTGCTTTGATTGTCCAAACTGAAGTCATGTTTCCGTTCAATTGTCAAGCGAATTTTAAGAAAAAAAGTTTTTAAAAAAAAAAAGAAATGCGAATCAGGTGCGTTTCCATCAACTGGTTTGGAGCGAATAATTCGTCAGAAGTTGGCGGTAATAAAGATGTTTTATGTAAACGCAACTTTTAATGATGATATACAAGGGTGATTATCCGAAAAACTACAATTATGCTGATTTATTATTGTAATTTCTTATCATTTCTCTCTCTCTCTCTCAGGTGACAAAAATGAGAATAAACTTTGTATATGGGTGGATGATGAACCATTCCTTTGTCCATTCCTTTGATTTTATTGAGCAGACACATAATAATAACCTCTTTAATAATGAGCAATGCATCTACTTTTGAGGAGTAATAAACCAAACATTACTCCATTACTGCCTAAAGCCTGTTAATAGTAGTGATACACTCTTTCTCGCTGCCATTCAACACACACACACTTTAAACAAAAGCACACACACAAACATTAACCTAAATGTGGAGGCCTGTATTCCCCGGGGGTGCTTGGGAACGGCTTTGCCTTGCAGAGGTTTCACTCAGCGCTGATAGTAAAGTGTGAAAGCACTGATACTCACCTCTGACACCAGGCAACAGCTGCAGACACACACACACACACACACACACACACACACACAGAGCACATATCCTTGCTAGTCTGGTATGCATAATGCAGCTATTTCATGCCTTATCTATCGTAATAGACATATGCACACACTGAGGGGTGCTTCCCTCAGCTGTGGTGCGTCAATCAGCAGAACAAGTGAATAACAGTCCTAATAACAGTCATCCAAGTTAAAGATAATCCTATATTCACCATACAACACTCAGAGCATTAATAAAGTCATTTGATTATGATGCAGTGATGTCTAACCAAAGCAGAGGAGTCTACTGCTGTCATAGGAAAAGAAACCTGCTAACTATTGTTTTGCACTGCGATGTTTTTAGAGCTATAAAAAGCGGATTTCTATCTGGTTTACTAAAAGAAAGACACCAAAACCACAGCAGCATTACAACCAACCCAATCTCATGGGAAGGCGTATAAATTGCACAACATTTCTGCGCATCATGGTAACGCATTTTAGGAACGCATTTTAGGAAATGTCTTTTCACATGTCATTTAACACCATGTTGTTACCGTGAAATATTTGCGGTTATGTTTAGGCAACAAAACCACTTAGTTAGGTTTAGAAAAAACATCATGGTTAGGCTTAAAATACTAAAAACTAGTATAATACATGCGTAAACAACATAACAAACACGTCACAAACGTAACTTCAAAATAACTCGACAACAATTTGGGACACGGACGCCACGTCATGTCCCTTTACTGTATGCATGCTTATTTTATGTGTTGTTTGTTTTCGATGTCACAGTCGTCCTTTATGTTTGACTTTCAGAAACTGTCACATCGCTAAGTAGATACAAAAAGAAGAACGATAACAATGCTGTAGTTTTGTGTGATCACGTAGGTAAGGCTGATAGATTCTGTCAGACTCCAGCCACCTCGTCTGACACTGACAAACAGGCTGCCATTCCTCCTCTCCACTCAGCCTTATAATAGGAGGCTGGGGGACTCGGTGCATGAGTGTAAGTGTGTGTGTGTGTGTGTGTGTGTGTGTGCTGACTGATTCCCTTGCGTGGTGGAAAATGCTGACTTTTAATGTCCTTTTTTTACTCTTTTCATAAAACACAAAGCCACAGACTTAACTGGGCCTCTGACTCTCACTCCCCCGTCTCTCCCACTGTCCCACTCTCTCTTTCTCTGAATGTCTCTCTTTCTGTCTTTAGCCATGGAAAAACTGATTGAGGAAGAGAAAAGGCGAGAAGGCTTCCAGTGGAGCCCTCTGGCCCCTTATGAGGTCGTACAGTTGAGACTCAATATGCAATATTTCCTCCTCCAAAACCCTCAGTCTGGATTACTTGTTGGGATTCCACGACCAGGGGGATGCTTCGTCTAGACTGCCTCACTTTGTTTCTCTTGAGCTCTTGTGATATATTCATCAAACCAGTTTAAACTAATGCAACATTTTTAACTGACACCTCACTATGTATTTTGTTCCATAACGTCAAAACAGTTGGGAAAACTAAATCTGAATGGCATTTAGAAAATCTAACAAAACAGACCATTTTATAATTCTTTTATAGGTTGAGTTTGAGCGCTCTTTGCAAAAGGGATCAAATCTGTGTTATGGTGCCTTCAAATGAAACTTGTGAGCTTGTGTTTACAACATGGGAAGTCCTGTACACGTTATGCTAAGCAATGGCAATATTACTGTTTCTGTCTAGAAGCCGCAGAGGCTAACAACTTAGCAAGCTAGCAAGTTGGTAACATAATGCAGGAAATGCAAAGGCACAATGACAGAGGACAAAGATGAGGCCGTAGGGAATATCAATATTTTCCTCAGATATTATGAAATTACGAAGAAAAGCAATATACGACTACAATTACAATATATTCACTTATTATGAACCAAAAAATTTACTTCCAAGGCCTCCACCATTTCTGACAACGTCAACAAACACGTCACAACTCGTAAACTCTGAGCTTTCAGAAACCTTCCACTCACGAGGTCGTGAATACAACAAGAGGGGCAGAGGGGCGTTCATAGGAACTCTTCTCATGAACACGGTAAACACGACCCCATTTGAAGGCACCATGAGCAACAAACTGTTCTATACGGAACAATAAAAGCAACAATTTGACATAACGGCTCAAAGTGTCAAACCTGTCCCTTTTCAAGATAATTTGCGCAGTAGTTTTCAGATGTGTAACGTGTTGACACCGAGCAAACACGAACAAAAACCATCCACTGATGCGCTGGAAAAAAGGGAAGCAAGTGCACCTCGAGTTAAGACTGAATTTCCAAAGTCAAGCATGAACCTTTGTGCTCATTTTTGCTTTGTTTCCCAAATGCTCAACAACCTAGTGTGTGCTTGTGTGTGTGTGTGTGTGTATACACAACAACAATAGCCAAGCTAAGGCTTATTTTTACAGAAAACAGGCGAATCTTCCCTGGAGTGAAGCCAGTGACCAAACAAAGCTTTGTTTAGGAAGAGCACACAGAAACTACCAACAGGCACACATGTAGGCTACGCATACAGTTTGGTTTTAAGATGTACATTATGAGGAGTCATCTATGTGACAGTGGAACAAGTACAGAATTATAATTATAACCAGTGCGACAGCTATAATCCTTCACATTATGGATTTACAACAGCTACAAACAAGAACTGGCTGCCTGTGCACTCTGAGACAATAGGGGCCTTTTCACAGCAACCATTTCGACCATGCCATTGCAGGTAAACACAGGTGTAATTATTAACATTAATTATGGGCCCGTATCCTGTTCGATTTAGGTGGACCAGATCTCTGACTGGTATTGTGCATGCGTGCTGACTGGAACAGCTGCTATGATGTGTCAAAACAGCTGATGTGAAAAGGGCCTAAAGCATCTTTGTGAAGCAAAGAGCAAAACTTGATGAAAGATGCCGACTTTGCTATTTGCACATCCTTACCATAAGCCAAATATTTGACAGTTTGGCTCATTAGAGGTGTCACTAGAGGATAAGCCATGGATAATCCAGTACATCCCAAATGCACGATAGTTTAGGTTTCTGTGAGGCTAGATCATCTGATGTGGGGAGGAGGCTCAGGTTGACTCTGGCTTTGTCTTTTAGAGCGTCCAGGCCCTGAACATCCTTACCAAAAAGAAGTTTATTCAAGTGTGATATTAGAGTATGCTTTCAGTTTACATTTTTAGGTACTTATCAAAGATATACTTAACAAAATTATACATAAGTATACTTGGCTTATACTGACAAGTATACAGAAAAGAGTAAATACACTTGGCTTATAGGCCTAGTTGTACCTTGTACGCCTGACAAAGGATTTGAAAACCGCGGGTCACGCGAGCAGTTAGTCACTCGGTAGTCACGTGAAGGTAACGTCACCCATAACTGTTTCCCAAAAGTGGTTGTGCTGCCTAAACCTAAGTTCCTGTGAAAATGGAAGTTTATTTTGAAAGGACACTGTGCATGTAACGAGTGTATATTGACCCGCCCTCCATGAAACGTCCAAAAGTAACACAAGAGGGGTACCCGGTGCGTCGGTCTCCGATGCCGAGGAGCAGTGGCCAAGCAGCGGTATTGGATGAGTTGGGAGTGAGAATGCATAGAGCATCTTGTTAAGCTGACCATTTTATTACGACCTTCACATCCTCATGCACTCCTGTCGCTTTATTTCTCACTATCCACTACTCTCAATAGGACAAGAGTGGACTTTCGTTTCTAACGAGTCTAGTGTACATTTTAAATTGATGTGGAAAATGGATTATAGGTGCATACAAATGATGCATTCACAGCCCAAATAGACACTGTCATTTCAAACCGATTTTTTCATAATGGTCATGAGACTGTTTTATTAGTGGCAACACAAGCCTGATAAATGACATTTCCTGGAACTTACCATAACCCCAAAATCTATCAGTCCATCTGCATTATTCATATAAAGTTATTAAACACCGGCTGCTTTGAGTCTTTGAAATAAATATTTGAGCTACGTTGAGTTTTGTTGAATGCAAGGAGAGAATTGAGAATCATTGTTTTGCACGATGAAGGCTACATTGTTGCAAAGGAGTTTCGTGTGTATGTGTGTGTGTGTTTGTGTGTGTGTGTGTGTGTGTGTCATGTGTCCTTCCGGAATCAGGAACCTAACAAATTGACACACATTCCTAAAGTGACAGCGCTGAGTAATGACCACATGGTAGAGAGAAGTTGGGAACACCTGATAGAGAGGTAAAAAAGAGACATCCATCCTCATCCGTTTATCATCCCTCCCATTCTCTTCCTTTATTCTATTCTACTCTCCGTCACTTCACACTTGTTCCCTGATAGTTTTCATCCGTCAGCACCTTTTAAAACCTCACACCCCCCCGACTAATCCTATCCTCCTATCAAATATCACACACCTCTCTCCTCCCGCTGCATTCGGTGTGACTGAAAATACTTTCAAATTAACACTGACACGTTCAGGCCTTGTGTCACATCACATCTAAGTTAATTTGTGGGTGTTTAACACAACTTCACACATTTGCATGTTTGATGACTGTGGGGCTCATTAAGCTAAATTAAAAGCTGTAAGAGAAGAGAAGAGAAGAGAAGAGAAGAGAAGAGAAGAGAAGAGAAGAGAAGAGAAGAGAAGAGAAGATTGTCTGCACTATTATTAAGACTGGCTTTCTAGTCGTTCTCCAGTAACATTTTATAAAATTAAATATTTGACCTTTGACATTTAGGGTAGATCTAGACCATTAGCATCACAAGAACAACATGTGTGAAATCCGTGTTGGAGTTCATATTCAGCCTACAGAGAAAGGCTTCTAGAGCAACTTGAACGGGTCCAAATTCAGATTTCATAATCTCCCTTCTACTCTTTTTCCATGTATTGCATGCAACAGTTTATAACTGATTGTCAACAGGGGGGATTAGTTTCCAATAGATTGTTTCATTTTGTAATCTTCCTCAGCCGATTAGACTGTTAAATAGGTGTTATTAGTCGCTATAAGCCCCATAGATGTGGGTCAATATGGGCCTACTATACCCACTAGTAGGTTTGATCATCTATTCACATGACAAATCACCCAAAGAAGTTATAAAAGAATGTGACAGCGACCTCTAACGACCGTAGTAATTATGACAGGAGCAGAAACGGAAGTCAGGTGCTGTAGTATAAAACACAGGTTTTTCACCCAGAAGACTGGGGTTTGCATCCCAACAATATGTAGTTGTCTTTGTGTGGTTTTTTTTTGCCTAAACCTAAAGAAGTTATAGTTGTATTGCCTTAACCTGAAGAGGTCGTAGCCAAATTGCCTAAAACCTAGCTGTTTTTATTCCTAAACTTAAAGTTGTAGTTTTATTGCCTAAATCAGTTTTTTTGCCTAAACCTAAAAAAGTTGTAGTTTTGTTGCCTAAACCTAAAGTTGTAGTTTTATTGCTTAAACTTAACTGGTTTTTTTTGCCTAAACTTAAAAAAAGTTGCAGGTGTGTTTTATAAACCTAAAAAAGTTGTAATTTTATTGCATAATCCTAACTTATTTTTTTTTCAATAAACCTAAACAAATTGTAGTTTTAATGCCTAAACCTAACCTTCTTTGTTTGTGTTCAAAACCTGACGTTTCATTCAGTTTTTCAGTTGCTTTTACATTTCACTTTCACTTTTACAACGTAACTAGCAGGCCCCGAATGACCCCCACATCTATGGTGCTTATAGCAACTGATAACGCCTATTTAATGGCCTGATAGCAGTCAATCCAGGTGCTTTCCCATATTAAATTTAATTTTCAGACCATTGCCATATTGGCAGGGCTTTCCTCAGACGGCATCCTCCATCATGCAAACATTGCCTGAGCACCGATTTCTGCAGCCCAGTCTGAAAAGCCTCCTCTAACCATGGAAAACCTGGACCAAGTTGTTTTGTTCTCAACCACAAGAGGGCGCCCCCCATCAGGGGAGAAGGCAAATGGCCTCATCAATATGCAAAATAGTCAACAATGCAACAGGGGCAACGGTATTCAGCTTTATAGAGCAAATAATGTAGGCTACTTACATGGGACCTGAACCTTTTTTTTTATATCTGTGTCAGTTCAATTCAACAATGTATAATAAAGTCAAAGTTTGATTAAGTTAAATAGAAATTTAGCATTACCATATGGGCAAGCCTACCATAAATTTAGTGAAAAGTCTAATGTATAACAGCCTACAGATTAAGTAATTAAGTTGAAAAAGTAGCAGTTTATCTTCCATGGAAATGCACTAAACATTCATTCACATTCAGCACTGAGACAGACAGATAAGCTACATTTAACACACACACACGCACACATTGATGGCTGACAACGCCCCTTTCATTCCCAATGTCTGAAAGTTGGAGCCACTCAGCAGTGGAGTTATGATGTGCGTAAAAATGACCAGAGGGGGAAAACACGACAGAAAAGGCTCTTTAAAAACAAAAAAAAACAAAATAAACCTGTCCTCATTTTTAAAGACACAGCCTACTATACAAATATCCAGACAGAGCACCATTATTGTAATCATATTTGATGCTATTATAGCATCTTAAAATTATCCACAGCAGTAAATAAGGATTAAAAACTCACCAGAAAGACACTTAGTCAATATAATATTGTTATTGGTATATTAATGAGGGTATTTCGCAGCCACATTGGATTTGAATGGGACCTGAATCCACATAGAGAAAGTTCCGTGCAGCATTCAAACAACATGCAAACTTAAAAAAATGTTATTTTAAGTTTACTTACCGAGTTTGGAACGAGAATTACGCACAGCTGTGTGGAGTTCCAGATGTGACTGTTAGTCTCTGTGAAAATTGGAAAGTTAAGGGATAATAAGTTGGAAAAAATATATATATGTTGCAGGAAAACAGCCTCCAAACGTGACAAAACGGCAGCTGGAGATCTCACTGGTATAGTCCCCAAAAAAAAAGTTAGAGGCGCACGTTCTCTCTGGACCGGCTGTCGTGAGCGCGCGAGGGAGGGCTCGAGGGCTGGAGATGGGTGTGGTTATAGGGATTTAATATGCTGGGAGGTGTGTGTGTGTCTGTGCCTGTGTGTGCCTGTGTGTGTGTGTGTGTGTGTGTGTGTGTGTGTGTGTGTGTGTGTGCGTGTGTGTGTGTGTGTGTGTGACACATGAACGGATTGGTGACAAGTTTAGGGCTCGGCGGGAAAAGTGACAATAAAAAAATAATTATGGCTCCAGTCAAGAGAGGAAGTTTTTGAAAGTTTCCTCACAACGGCAGACACAGGCTGAACTGGAGAAAAAAAAAGAAAACAAACGGCAGAGGTCAGACTGAGAGGAAAGAGACAAAAGGAAATTAAAAGGATAAAAGGGGATGAAAAGTCAAGGAGAGGAAGGAATGAAGGTTTTGGAAATAATAGTGAGGAGGAGCAATGAGGAGGGGAAATGTGGTTAAAAGAGGAATGGAGCGGTGAAAAGGAGGGTGAATGGGATGTTTTGCACAGAAATCTCATAATTGCATGAATAATATTCCCACTTTTTCCACATTTTCCTGTGTTTGTATAACACCCTGCCTTTTCTATTTCTATTAGTCACCTGGGAATGCTCCTTTTTTATTTTTCTGCACCACACCTCCCAGAACAGGGTTGGCAGCAGCGAGAGGTCGATCTCTTGATAACGTTTGTGTTTCACTCTTTTCTTGGCTGGCTATCTCAGCTCATTATAATTAAAACGGTTCCCAACTGCAAACAGAAAATGGAAGACACAGCACTTCTTAGATTGAGTTCTATACCCTCTGTCCTCTCCTCTCAAGCCCCACCAGCTGTTGCACTTCATTTCTTTTACGGCATTTTCTGCTGTCATTCTTACGCGGCACAAGCACATATTCTCCAGACCCTTACCAAAAAGAACGTTTATTCAAGTGTGCTATTAGTATACTTCTTTTAAACTTAAAATAAGAGAGTATACTTTCAGTTAACTTTGTTAAGTATATCAGAGATATACTTAACAAAAGTATACATAAGTACACTTGGCTTATACTAACAAGTATATAGAAAAGTCTAAGCATACTTGGCTTATACTGACAAGTATACAGACAAGTCTAAGTATACTTGGCTTATACTGACAAGTATACAGACAAGTCTAAGTACACTTGGCTTATACTGACAAGTATACAGAAAAGAGTAAATATACTTGGCTTATAGGCCTAGTTGTACTTAATCTTTTGATTGAGATATACTTAAGAAAAGGCTAATGTTGTATTCTTGCCTTATAGGCCTACAGAAAGGGATACTTGGCTTGTAGTTGTGCGTACTTTTTTGATAGAGTAGCTTATTAAAGTGTGTGACAACGACGCCAATCCTCATGCTTTCTGTCCCATCATTTTACCTCTTTGAGATGTCACAGTTTTGCATTTTTTATACAGAGGTCTATGCGATTCATGTTGTTTTGTTTTTTTAAGTTGTACTGCAATCTTTGAGGTGGTTAAAGGAATAGTTTGATATTTGGGAAAAAGTCTACATTACCAGGAAGTTAGCATCGCCCTGGTTCTCTCGACAAATAGCCAATGGGATTTTTCCATTGGGTTTTAGATTATTGCAGAAAATAAGCTCTGTGGCGAACAAACGTTTATGATACTTACACGTTTTGTTCAGCAAGATAATCTCCGCAAATGAACACCACTTTTATGATTTTGTAAATGCAATCACCAGAAGTAAGAAGCTAACGTTAGGCTATAAACGAAAACACCACGGTTGCATGAACGTGAGTATGAACAACGAGGCTGTAAAGGCGGACGAGTTAGCGTGATGACGTTTAGTAGTCTCTTGTTAGCAACAACCTTTTTTAAGACATGTAAAACCTTCAAAATTCACTAGTGGTTTATTTACTGACGTATTATACTGTATATCATGGAAACAAAACATTAAAATCTTTGAAGCTTGTGTTAACCACAGACCTTATTTCAGGCATCTAACCCAAAAACCCATTCAAAACCCTGGAAACAGGGAAAACAGTCTGTCTCTGTCCAAAGGTAACAAAATCAGCCTGTCACCATGGTGTCGACAAATAGAAGAAGAATAGTCTAGTTAAGAGACATTAATATTAATTTACAGCCGAAGGTGTACAAGGTCTGTACGTGTTTATACAATGCCACACCCATCTCTAAAGGCGTATCACCTCTGGGGCTGAGTCGACAAACAACTCTCCCATCGAGACTTTCCATTTGCAAATAATTGATAGCTGAAAAATCAACACTTCACCTCAACAATTATCCAACATGCAAATATTTGCTGCGATCCGTTTTATTATACTTGATTAAGTTTACATTCAGATCTCAGGACGACAGGATATTTCTTTGTCCCCTGCATGTGCTCGGTGGTCCGATGATGGGATTGCTTTGTCAGGTCATAAGGAGACAGTTAGTTGGGACAGGCACGGGGTACTGAAGAGGGCATTGTCAAGGCCAGTTATGCAGCACATAATTCTTTGGCCATGACACGGGACTGCCATCACTGCTGCAATAAATGGGAATCCATCTATCCAGCCTGATGAAACAAGTTTGACTCTAAATCTTTACATCTTAAATACATGTGACCTTGTGCTACAGTTGATTCAATTCTAGGCATAGAACTGATTAGTAGACTGTCGGACATTGGCCAGTCAGATGGCCCTTTGATGTGACATTAAAAGCATATAGAGATATGCTGATTTAAGTCAGACTTATGTGAGACACACACAGCGTTGTGAGAGCTGCTGATGACTCATTAAGTGTTGAAATAACATCCACAGAAAGTAACGCCTATTGGGAATCATGGATGTTTAAAGAGAACTGGATAAACCGGGGCATCGCTCATTTTTATAGGAAAGTTGCTCAGTGGCGCATCAAGTCAAAAAAGAAGTTCCACTTCTGAGTATAAAATTACCCGGATCATCCGGAGATCCTCCGCACCCATTGGGCCCATAGAGCAGGCGCAGTAGCGTTTCCTTTAACTCCGCCTCCCAGTCCTCAGTCCAGGCTCAGTTTGGGGTGCACTCACTAAATAACTCTGGATCCGGCTATTAGTGCATTTTACAACTTTTAGGATCTAATGATTTAAATACGGGCTATTCAAGTGTTCATACTGGGGAGTTAATTTACCTCAAAAAGAATTATTAGTTACAGACGTCTCTTTCCCAATGTAAGTCTGTGGGAAGAAGTCGTTTTGAGCCCAATGGCGTCATGTGACGGACACGGAAGTTGTAGCACCACCAACGAAAATTGGCATCAAGGCTCACCTGGGGCCTTCGTGGGAATCAGTCCCCCAGGAAGTGAGCCAGGCTTTGAAGCAAATTCGAAGGCTGTGCAGTTCTCTTTATACATCAGTGGAATCAGTGCTAACAAGCTTCATCTCTCTTAGTGTGAGCTAGTTAGCCGACATTACTAGCTTCAATTTTCCACGTGGAATATAAACATAACAGCTCAATTGGTCAAATAACATTGGCTCAAATATCAGTAAAAAAGTTATTCCTCTATTAAAAAGTGGAAAAAAATATGCATAATAGTCTCAGTGTCATTACATGTTTTCCTTTACACAAAAACTGAGGAAATTCAATTTTACTTTAAATTAAAAAAAAGAACCAAAGTGTCCAGAAAAGATTTACAGAGTTAAGCTCCAATGTTAGATTCATAATTTTACTTTGAGGCTTTAAAAAAAGAGTCCACAGATTACTATGGTACTTGCTAACCCTTCCTTGTAGGCTATCCGTGTTATTATAGCAGACAGCAGGAGGGAAGGCTGTTTGGATTCTCGTAAAAAGCCCCAGGACGCCCCGCTCGCGTTGCTGTGTGAGAATAGCAGGTAACCAAGGACAAAAAATTCTCGTTAGACTACAAATTACCCTCCGAATGTTTGCACAAGTTCACGTTTGCACACATGAAGCATGCACGCACGCACACACATTCACAAGAGTTATCACATAGTCTAATATATGCATGCTCTCAAGAAACCACACACATAACGTGTTGTGCAGGCAGGAGAGGAATG
>CAKALG010009078.1:3433-13880 GCA_916700815.1 Helicolenus hilgendorfi
TTACGACTTTGTAATCTCGCATATCTGTGAATATTTTCTTGTAAATTTCCCACTTTAATCTCAGAGAATATTGCATTTTTTTCTTGTACATTTATGACATTAAAGGGACTGTTTGTAAGAATCAGAAATGCTTGTTAACAGCGACACCTGTGGCTGTTAAGTCAAGGAAAGTCAGCGTCAGATTCACGCTTGTGCTCGCTCTACATAGACATGAACGAGCATCGCTCAAAACAGTGAGGCGACACCGGTCAGCTAAAAGCACAATATCACTCTATATTTCAGCTGCTTGGCAGTAATGTTAGCTGACCAGACGATGGTCTCTACATGAATCAATGCTGATCCTAGTGTTGGCTTTTCCTGCCTCAGCCTTCCGACCACGGTCAGAAGGAACAAAGGAGACACCAGAGTTTTGGTCGGGGACGATAACATCTCTCGCTGCGAAGCCCATCACTTCACTAGACACGGGAAACCTCTGTTGGTCTGGAGGAGCTGCAGCAGTTAGTTCTGCACAAACGTCTACTGTACATTCACTAGATATTCTCAGAGCTACTACTCTCCTGCAGTGTGTAGTGTGCGAGCATAACGGTGAGAGAGGAGCAAAATAGCGAGAGGTTTTGGTGCTTCCGTGTAGTTTGTGTTGGAGTGTGAGTCTGAACAGCGTAGCTACACGCGAGTGCACATGGGACACCGTCCCGGATTGATTTATACGTGTACGAAGTTACAAACAGTCCCTTTAATCTTGGAAATTCTAATTTTTTTCTCGGAAAATTCCCCCTTTCCCTCGACTCCGTAATTTTTTTTTTTTTTACCTACAATGTTCCTACTACACAGTCATAGAGAAAAGAACAACTCTCTCTCAATGGTGAGCTTTTATTCAGCCTCACACACTCACATTACTGTCTCTGTCTGTCACATGCAACACCCTTTACCCTGTTTTGCAATCCCGCAGGGGGTTAACACAGCACTTCCTCTGCTGCAGCACTGCGTTTGCCCAGTAAAACCGCATTCTTCTGAGCCAAAGTGCCCGTCCAAAGATTCAAATCTGCAACAATTCATTTTGTGGCTTCGCATTACTGGCTGGAACTTCTGTAGCTGGATGTACTGAGGCGGTAGAGTATTGATTTCATGAGCACACGCAGGGTTATGATCCAGCAGGGCATAGTTTGAGCGAAATGCATATGGGAAAAAAAAAAAACCTGCTGAAGGCAGTAGGCTGAGGCCGGGGGTCAACAATCTATTCAGTTGTTCTCAAGCACCAGGCGTGAATTTGTAGCTCATCAGCGTTGGCCAACATGTTGTTTAGTGTATCATTGCATTTAATTCGACATTTCATTAGAAATTCAGCTGCACAAATCACAGTAATCTTTGTTTATCCAGAGAAGGCATGCACCTTTTGGCCAACAACCTGCTCAACATTCATAATTACACACATTCACACCTCAGTAGTCCCTGAGAGAGGGGAGAGCTTTTCTCATTAGCTTCTAAAATACTGGCTACAAGCCTAGTTCTCTTACCTTCACAGCCAAATCTACATTTTATTTCCTATCAGTCACCAACAAAATGTTAAGTGTAAAATAAACTTTACGTTTTTTAGGGCTGTAAAAGTTAACGCAATAACGCAAATCCTTTTTAATTCCACTAATTTCTCTAACAAATTATTTTTTTTTTTGCGATTTTAGGTTGTAGCTAACTCAATTTTAAAGTTAGAGTGAATATACAGGCATCATATGAAACTAGAAAAACTTAAGGAATCCATTGCAACCATGACATGCTAGCTCGTCGCAAAGGAGGCAAAATAACGCTCCAAAGTTATGCAAAATTTTGGCGAGGAAAAACTGGCGTCCCTTGCCCTCTGACCTCAAGATATATGAATGTAAATGGGTTCTATGGGTACCCACGAGTCTTCCCTTTACAGACATGCCCACTTTATGATAATCACATGCAGTTTGGGAGCAAGTCATAGTCAAGTCAGCACACTGACACACTGACAGCTGTTGTTACCTGTTGGGCTGCAGTTTGCCATGTTATGATTTCAGCATATTTTTTTATGCTAAATATAATACCTGTGAGGGTTTCTGGACAATATTTGTCATTATTTTGTGTTGTCAATTGATTTCCAATAATAAATATATACACACATTTTCATATAGCAGCATATTTGCCAACTCCCATGTTGATAAGAGTATTAAATAATCGACAAATCTCCCTTTAAGGCACATTTTGAACAGATAAAAAAATGTGCGATTCATTTACGATTAACTATTTGAATCGTCTGACAGCCCTACTTTTTTTTTAGGTGCACATGAATCTTTCTTTTTTTATGATTTTGAAATGTAGTATATTTCTGTTTTTCTTCTCTCTAAAAAACACATTTTAAACCACAACCTGTTAATGGTGTGAGGCTAGTACTTGTCAAACAACACTACTGAGGCCTGAAACTTTTTTAGAGGTTTAAAAGTCTTGTCGTGCCCCGAGGTAACTCTGGTAGCAGCCTCAGTAATGTGATTGATGCTTCTAAGCCCAGTCAAAAGCCTCTGTGCAGCAGGGTGAGATGAATGCTACACTAGAACGACCGTGTCTGGTGGAAACAAAAAAAAGCCAATAGTGAAGTGCAGCAAGGTGAAGCTGATGCAATTAACTGACTGGCTAACTACCCTGATGGATCCAATCGGGAGTCAATTTAGTGTACTTGTCACTAATCCCAGGGCAACCGCCGCTCTGTACAATGAATGTAGATTTAACATTAAGCAAAGAGTTCATGGGAGTCGACACTCCCTCGTATGTGTTGCAGCACTTTAATCTGAGCGGAGCACCAATTAAAACAGTACAGATCAACCATTTAAGCTATAGGCTGAAATAATTGAATCGTGCACGGCGTGGATTAAAGTATTCAAACATATTTGCCCGTCTTTTATCCCTCTCAGGGTGAAAAGTCTTTTCCTCACTGCAAGCAAGATGTTGGTGGAATGCATTTTAACTTTAGCTTCTTTTAACTCAGACTTCCTTGTGGCATCCGATCTCTGTGACATGTTATGTTGCTGCTATCTCCTTCTAATACGTAGGGAATTGAGCTACTTTGGTTTAAAGTGGCTTTGTAGCTAAAACAACCTGGACAACATTCACAGAGAAACAAAAAGAGTACTATCTTTTCTTTCAGCCTGGTGTTATCATACTCTTTAAATGTTAAAGGAACACTGTGTAACATTTTGGGGGATCTGTTAGCACAAATGGAATATAATATGCATAACAATATCTTCATTAGTGTATAATCCCCTGAAACTAAGAGTTGTTGGGTTTTCGTTAGCTTAGAATGAGCCCTTCATATCTACATAGGTAGCGGGTCCTCTTCACAGAGTCCGCCACGTTGCTCCACCATGTTTCTACTGTAGCCCAGAAGGGATAAACCAAAACACTGGAGTTTTTACGTTACCCGAAGGCCACCGTAGTTCTACGACACGCTTTTGAAGCTACGTTAACGTGAGTTGCAGAGTGTAAAACTGTGGTACCGCCAGTCGCCGTCTGACTTCTGTTGCTCCTAAAGTAGTGTTTTTATGGTAAAGATGGCCTCTGAGCGAGGCGAACAGCATTACCATGGTTTTGCACTCGGCAACTCACGTTTCCGCAGTTTTGGAAAGGGAAGAGTGAGTGGAGGGGCACTCAGCTGGTTGCAATCTGCAACCACACCACCAACCTAAACACTGCCCCTTTAAGGGTATTTTCATGGATGCGTTTCTCAAAGCATATGACAATAAGGCATATTAGTTTTGATTGTTTTGCACTGAAATTAAAGTGAAAAGATTTGAATGCCTGATTTGCTCAGACATTTATAAAGTTAAATATCTAACTATGTATTTTATGAACACCTCTTTGTACAATATCAGTTGCTTTGCTCTGCTGTTCTACTGAGACTCTTTTAACTTCTAATGTGAACGCTCACGCAGGAAATACAATTGACTTTAATATGCTTATGGCCATGCAGCTTATTGTCATAACTCACACACATTTGCAAGCACATAAACACAGAGAACTGTATGCACACACTAACATCCACATTGATTACGCATATCATCTACTGCATTACTCCCAGTGAGTCAAAGCACCGTGCAGAGTATACAGCAGAGAATATTTAAGAGCTGCAATCTCTAAAAACTACTTCTGAACGATGGTACATACTTTCATCTCACTGAATCACAGGAATGTAACACGGCAGTTAAAAATATGGATTCAAGCATCGGGTAATTGGTCATTTGTGCCACATAAACTAGAAAGCAATATATATTAGTGTGTGAGAACAGGCCATTTTGAAACATCTCCATGCCGACTCACTAATCAACAAAAGGCCCTTGAGCTGGCTGCCTAATGTCCTACCATAATTACAAACCTAATTATGCTAATAGTCAATAAATAAAGCCAAACAAGACAATTAGTAAATGCTTTGGCAGCCACATACCTTCACTTATCACATAGGTGGCATTGATCTAACCAATCTTTCTAACACATGCAGGCGTGAAAGGTGGCACATTTTCATTACATTTTGATACCTTTGCCACTGATCTCTTGAAAGCTACTTTCGTTTTTTAGGTTGTAGCAGGTTAAAGCTAGATCCTTGTATCATTTGAAACTAGAAAAACCAATGGAATCAATTGGTACCACCCATGGCATACTAGCTTGTTGAGAAGGAGGTTAAGTAACGCTCCAAACTTACGCTAAGTTTTGGCGAGGAAAAACTGTCATGGCCATTTTCAAAGGGGTCCCTTGACCTCTGACCTCAAAATATGTGAATGAAATTGAGTTTTATGGGTACCCACGAGTCTCTCCTTTACAGACACTTCATGATAATCGCATGCAGTTTGGGGCAAGTCATAGTCAAGTCAGCACACTGACACACTGACAGCTGTTGTTGCCTGTTGGGCTTGAGGTTAGGATTTGAGTATATTGTGTTTGCTGAATGCAGTACCTATGAGGGTTTTTGGACAATATATGTCATTGTTTTGTGTTGTTAATTGTTTGCCCACTCCCATTTTGATAAGAGTATTAAATACTTGACAAATCTCCCTTTAAAGTACATTTTGAACAGATAAAAGTGATAAGAGTGATTCATTTGTGATTAACTATGGACAATCATGCGATTAATTATTTATTATCAATCAACAATCTACTGACAGCCCTTATCTATATATATATTTACCTCATGAGCAACATATATGGCAAACTCAACTCCTCTATATGCAGTATACACTCCCTAAGATCTGCAATCTTCGTGATATCTGCTGTAACTGCTGCTTTTCTGGTGATATTTTGAAATTTACTTAGTGATTTAACTTTTCAAAATCTTTCCAAAGAGAGAGATGGTACTTCAGTTAAAAATGTTGTGTTAATGACGGTTACAGGCTGCTATCGTTTCAAAGACACACAAGAACTTGGATGTCCAATTAAGGGCAATTCTAGATGCTAACATTTCTCTTTTTATAAGGAGAGAACTGACGAGTTTATGCTTTCCAAACGGCCTCACAATACGGATATAAATAGAGGAATATTGATAGAAGAGTCCGTCTTGACCTTTTAAAACTGACCCATAAATATCAGATTACTGAGTGCACTCATTATTCCTAAACCAGATGTGTGACCTCATTACATCGAGCCGACGTGTATTGTTTGTCTTTCTCAACGAGCCGGCATCGTTTTCCGATGCGTCGGTACGTGCGTTCAGCGTGTGCACGCTTTCCATTCAGAGAAAAAAGTACAACAAAGCGTTACACTCTGAGCCATAGATCAACTTGTCACGAGATAATGAGAATTTCTCTATGCTGTGAAACTCGATGTGAAACGACACGATGCATCATTAATCAGCATATCGCAAGAAAATGCAATCCTGCCCTGAGACAGTTAAACGACTGCTGCTGTTATGAGTGGTGCTAACCCGGAAAGCACTACTGTCTCCGTTTCCTGGGATTGCGTCAGGTGTTGGAACCGGAGCAATGGGTGTGTGTGTGGTGTGTGTGTCGGAGTGTGTGTGGAAAGTACAATGCTTTAGAGCTTTTATTGGATCTGTCTGCCCATTGTCTGCAGCCAGTTAACAGCTTGTCACATCAATGAAGTGGCTTCGGATCTATTCATTTCATCTCGGCACGTAATGCGTGTGAGCAGGTGAGAAATAAAAAAGACGTCTTTAACTGAGTCTTTAATACGTGAGTGCAATACATTTAGTGTGGTGAGGTCTCGCTTTAGCGTGTGTGAAAACAAGACAGAAGGGAAAGAGATAAGTGGGGATACAGGTTGAGATGGATGGACAAAATGTTTGTGTGTTAATATGCACCCTGTCTGACACTACGCTCTATTCCATTTTCCAGCCAGCAGCTGCTAAATTAAATTCAGCCTTTCTGCTCAGTATTAATGACATTGGAGACCACAGGCATCTTGGTTTGGTTGGCTGCTTGGTAAGGAAGGATTTGCATTGAAAAAAAGAAAAAGACTTGGGGAAAAACTCCGAGAGGCAGAAAGTACAGATGAAAAATAACTTTCATGTCTCATAAAAAAGATCTGCTAACCAAAAGCTCAATGAGGACGCAATCATCTCCATATCTGCCTCAGAGTCATTTTCATATTTTGCGGTTGATTATTTGTCCGTGTTGCATAGACATGCAGGCCCGGGCTGCTGTGATGCGTTTCTAGATCAGTATAAAAGGCGTTACTCATCTTAGTTCTGTTTAATAAAAAGCCACGGGCATGGCGGGAACTTTGTTCAAATAATCATTTCATGATGAAAGTTTTCTTTGAAATTGAGATAATCGTCCGTTTGAAGATGGCGACACCTGCTATTACAAATCGTGTGGTTGCAGAAAAACTTTAACCTTTAAAGTGTCAAGATGACAAATGGAAAGAGTTTTACAGTCAGTGGGGCCCAGTACTTGAAAGACTTCTTTAAAAATTGAAGTCATGGTGGTATTTTTCATCATTATTTAAAATTGATACTGCATTTTAAAAAACAGACCTCTTCAAATATCCCTCGAACTGCTCGAGATACCACTTGAATCATCTAACTTGGCACTTCAACGTCAATGCAGAGGTGGTGGTACCATGACTCACACTGGAAAGAACATCAGGATTACTGGAGATAACAACTATCCAAATGTAACCTTAAGAGCCGAAGAGCTGAAATAAAACTTTGGATCAAGTCTTGAAGATAAACACAGAAAGGCCAACTGATTCCCTTTGACCTCCTAAAGGAAACATGAAACCCTGAGCTCAAAAGAGGGTTTTCTTTGTCATTACTTGGCTTGCATTGCTGATTAGATGGATTTTAGCAACTGTTAGTGTAACAGATGTTAGATAATGGAATAACTTTGAGAACTGCAAAGATAGCTGTTGAGGAAATTCATTTTTCTTCCAATATAATCAAACTGTCAGTGTGGCCAAAATAATACTTATTTTAATGTACTAACTGCCAGATAAAGTTAATAAGAGGAATCAGTTATTAGAACATAACAATCAAGTTTAACTATGAGTTTCTTCAAGGACCAAATGTATCTGTTTTTGCACATGTAATTTATCCGGTGGTGTAAATATCGCCGGTGTGCCCAGAAGCTGGCAGGAGCCCGAAAATCACCTTCATACACCGTGTCCACACTGAATCCGTTATATGCACTTCTGTTACATCATGTAAACAAACCACGTAGGCTACCTATCAGCTGTGCGCTCGAGATCAGACTGGAGACGTAACCACTAATCTTCCTTCGTCTGTTCTTTTTAAACAGAAAACACACGTTTCATATTGTGATATTTACTGAAAATGACATACAATATAGCCAACAGCAGCAGGATACTCTCTGGTGATCTCCCTCCAGCCAGCTGCAACTTTATTAAGGTTTTGGTAGTGAAATGAGGCGGTATGGTATAGATAACTCCTCGTTTCAACTTCACCAATCAGCCGTTCCTGGTCCATTGAGGCGATTTCAAGGTGAGCGACAGATATAAATAGAAACAGCTGGGCGTCTGACGAAAGTTCAGCTCAAAACGGCGTGTGCAATGTGCGTCGCTCACGGCCAGGACATTCCAATTAAAAAAGGACATGGTTCTTAAGCTTAATGACTTTGCGGAGCACAAGACCTGAACGATAAACTCCTAATGGGTGAGAACTGGTTTCTTTTTGTTATTAAGGAGTGGGATCAGGGATTTAATCTATAGCACTGTAATTGTTACGTCCGACATGTTGGAAAATGTGCACCTACTGAAATCTGTCTGTGAGAACATTTGGCGGTTGAGACCACGGGAAGCTGTTAAACTAATGTTGATGAATTTGGCGCTCCGGCTGCTGTCCCTGGTGCTGATCCAAAGTTGGTTGGTAGGATGGGAGGTGCATGGTGAACCTCGCCATGGTGGCATTGCAATTGTCTGCGTTGCAATTGTCTGGAGTGGTTGTGTGTCCATGCAAAAAAAACAGGCTTTGATTGTATGAAAGTACAACAACAATAAAAAAGAAAATTGCTGTGAGGCAGCCGTCTTTCAAGTGTTCGTTGTGGGAGTTCCTCTCAAAAATTTGAAACTTGAATGCATGAACAAAGTCCCTGCACATACCCATATTACCACGCAACAAGAATGATACTTTGATAAAAATTATAAAGCGAACAAAACGTTCAAAGATCTAAGTCTCTGCAAGTTGCTTTTTAAACTGTGAGTGAAACAACGACTCTATTACTTCCCATTATCTATCAGTGTAAAAGTATTATACTTTGGGAAATGGTTGGCCGTAATGATAGGCAAAAACATCCTGATGGTCCTTCAACCTTGAAACATCTTCCTCCCATCACAAACCAATCTGATAGTGTTTGCCAGGATAAGTGCCTTGCTTAAGGGTGCTCCAACTATTTAAGCTGGCAATCAATGTACCACTCACAAACCTGTGTCTCCTCTCGGCCTCAAATTACTGTTTTCCTTCTTTCCTGTAAAGATGTGTTTAAACTTGATGCAAGATGTTCGCTATCAAGGATCTCCACCGACATTAGAATCTTGTAGGAGGAAACACATGCAGCTCGGGCTGACAAATTATAGTTATTGTGGTCTCCATGTGGTATCTACCTGTATGTAGCCGGAGGCATACATCAGTTACCCCATAGCCTGCTACGTGCATAGGATCCAAAGCCACAACATAAACTTGTAAATCTCCTTTAAAGCAGCAGAATGATTTTCAAATAAAAGTCTCTAAGGTGTGACAGGGTCTGCTGCACATACAGCAAGTCCTGCTTTGATATGGATTGAGAAATGATTCAACGCAGTGTTTCATTATTAATAGCTGAGTAATCCATCCTCCCGCCATTGTGATGTTAGGTTAAACAAACACTTATACAGCCGCAAAAGCTGATTTACTAACCGGCTACTACCCGCTCAACATTGGCATACCAAAACTACCGTCACCAAGTAAAACTTATCACTAGAGCAAACACTAGAGACCCTATCGGCCTAATGTTACCCGTGTTCTCCTTTAAACGGCCACTATATCCTGACAGTAGTGCATGACACAGGTAATTTGAAAAAAAATCATGTGCCTCTGTGTCCTCCGGTGTGCACTCTTAATGGCATCTGCAAGATTTCAAAGACCGGAGGAAAACAACCAATCAGAGCTAAGCTGGAGCTTGCTGTCTATGAGTCAGCTGTCAATCACTCGCAAACTCCGATCAAACGGTCAAACTAGGCAGCGCTGATCAAATATGAATCCATATTCTGTTACTGTAATGCGTATTTATCTCTTTAAATGTTTTCATAAACATCTTGTAGTGTACTGTTTAGCTGTAAAATGAGAAAGTTTGTGACCGGCAGCCATGTTGAGAATAGTTGAGGAAATACCAAGCCACACCCACCAGCTGGAGAACAGCCAATAGGAACGCTCTTTATCTCTGAAATGACCTGTGATTGTCTAAAGTCTCCCGTCACGGGCTGGATGTTTTAAAGCCTGAAAACAGAGCCATGAGGAGGTGCAGAAGTCTAGTTTTCTCTCAGAACACTTGAATTACAATATGCTGAAAGGTTATTATGGATTTGTTGCCCAATGATGCCAAAAACTTTCTACCTACTGCAGCTTTAACTAACTAACTTGGTTATACTCCCAAGCCGACAGACAACATGGTAAGACGACTGGGGCTCCTCCGCCAACACTTATTAACCCAGTTATTTACTCAGCTAGTTGGAGGAGAACACAGGTAACATTAGGCCGATAATGTCCAATAATGATAATGTCTTCTTTCAAATGCTTACATTTGTCATGTTTGTTCTATAATTGTTCATTAGAGTGGAAATCCATTTAGTAAACCAGCTTAACTCGGCTGAACGTTTCACTTCCACACTTTAAAGCCATGCCCCCACACCTCCTGGTTCATTTGCCAGGAGGCTCAACAATGAGATTGATGCCAGTGGAACCTCTGAAACGCGTGCTTCAATGCCTTCCCAGAGAGAA
>CAKALG010009080.1:0-10854 GCA_916700815.1 Helicolenus hilgendorfi
CGGAATGTCAGGGGAGGGTAACCATGGCAACCAACCCGCCCAGCACAATGGAGTCAAGAAGCACAGGTGGGACATGCTCCAGTTATGATGTCATGCTTGTTTACCGGCTTAAATGATGGCAAACGGACGAGTGTAAATGCAACGAGTGCTCTTCAGACAACCTATTCACTGTTTATTTTGTGCAAGGCTTTGTTTAAGATAATTACCACAGCTGGTAGCAGGATTCAGTAGTATATAACTTTACACTGCTGAGCAACTAAAATTAATATCGCACATGTGACTTTTTAATATGCGTGCCTGATGACAGGTTGTAGACTTCAGTCAGCGAGAGGATAGGCCAGTAAAGGCAGAGTTGGTGTAATGGGATACCACCTTTCCACTCCGGTCTGTTTTTGTAGTCAGGTGTTTTTGTTTGAGCACCCAATCCACAGAGAATAGCCTGTTTTGTTTTTCCTGACAGATCCAAGTCTCCAAGCGAGTAATCAGCGCAGCGCTTGGTGTTTGTTTGTTTTTTCCGTGAAGATTTGACAATCTCTTTCATTTCCGTGGATGCTGATTCTGGCTTGGCCTCTCTTCCTTAATCCAACAAGTGATCCATGAATAATTCAGCATGTGCTGGCTCAGAGTAGGAGTTGGAGGAAAGGGGACTGGTTGGCTTGCTGGCTAGCTCTGTGTGCGTATGTGTAGACTGTGTGAGGGTGTGTGTGTGTGTGTTGTGCATTTAATATTTATGAGGTGTCTGTTTATTTGGAATTACTCTTGTCATTCAAAGATACGTCTGTCCCTTGTTGCCTGTAGATGGGCCTAAGTCTAGTTGTTTAACATTCCTCTCACTCTTTACGTTTCTATAAGGGCCACCCTACTATAGACCGTTTCAACGGAATTACACTGCTAGGCAACAGCTTGGGTCCATGTTTACTTCCTGTCAGCTTATGTCATTCACATAGACTGGCTTCGTCCGAAATTGCATACTATGCACTACGTACTAAATGTGTGTGTACTAAATGTGTGTGTATCATTCAACATACTTTTATGTGAATAAACAATAGTATGTATCTTTTTGGACGCACTGAGCAGTAATTTATGTCGTCACTTCCTGAGAGCCTCCTTGCCGGTTGGAGACGTGTAACCATGGTAACCCATGCCAACCTCATGTGACCAAAACAACAGTTTTTGAGAATCAAAGTCTGAATTAATTTAAAATATATATTAGGCCTCGCAAAGTGAAATCTTATACTTACAGTTAAATTGAAGCGTTATTGATGTTACAGAGCTGTCTGTCAATGTCTGTTATGAACATTGTTGTCACTACTGCATTGCATTGTGGGATATTTATACCGCCATAGTATCCAGCGTTGCATACTGTAATATTTCACCGGAAATGGGATGCAATTCGCGTACTATTGGTTTCATACTAATGTTTCGGGCATAGTAGAATATCTCACATACTGTTTTAGCGTACAAAATAGCATGTTAGTATGGAATTTTGGACGCAACCATAGTAACAGGAAATAAACTGGGACACATTTGAAATGTTTACCTATCTGTGAAATGGTCTATAAATTATTTACCAAATAAATCTCCAAATAATTTGACTTTTTGAACACAATTAAACAGTAGTGCAGATGTAGTATTTTCATCTGCATGTAATAATATTTATTTGAAGACTGATATAGCTCAACCATAGACAGTGTTGGCTGTAAGACTTACCTGCTTTGAAGTATTGATATAGCATGTTCACAAGTCCGGCCTCCCTTTCAGGTTGGCTTGTGTTTCAGTAGCCTCTGCTAAACAATGCAATTTCGCTTAAAAGGTTTATCTTATCTGTATTTCTGAAAAACTGACACATGAAAACGAGGATTTACGAGGACCATATTCTAAGCTAAATAGGTGAACTTTGAAAATTGGAGCATCTCATTTAAAAAAGTAAAAACTACAGGTCCCATGAATGTTCATATATATATACAAATACTGTAGTAGATACCATTTACTTTACAAAAACCCCATCAGGTTTCAGTTTTTGAAAAAGTACAATGAAAGAAATACATTTTGGGTTGAGGCTGGTGGAACACAAACTAGGCCAGAAGTATAGTCTGCCATGCATCACTGCGCTGCTCATCCTACAGATGGAGCAAACCCCCCCACCGCCTACCCCTCTGTTTATTTAGCTGAAGTAATGGCTTTTATTTGTGTAGTTGCTGCAGCACTCAATTTGAAACAAGGCCACCATCTGCCTCCAGCAAGCATACCTGTAAAACAGTCCTCTCTACAGTTGTTAGCAAGGCTGGAAGATAAACTCGGTCACAACACAGACCAGATTTAGTCAAGCAGCAAAGGCTAAGTTTCTCTGAGCAGCTTCTTCTCTGAGCAGCTTCTTCTCTGAGCAGCTTCTTCAGCAGCAGACTTTTACACCCTCGGTGTAAGAAGGAGAGGTTCCGCAGGTCCTTCATCCCAGCAGCTGTCAGACTTTATAACTCCTGCTCTTCCTAACCTTGTGCAATTCTGGCATCTTTTCAAATTTCACTTCATTGCACTTTATTTACTTATGTATATATCATGTGGATTTGTGTATATAGTATTTTATTTTATTTTATTTTATTTTTATTTTTATTTTATTTTATTTTATTCGGGGTACTTGGGTGTATTTTTCTTGTGTATATTTTGTGTATTTTTTGTATATTTTTCATAGATGTGCATTTCTTTCTGCTGTGGAGAGTGAATTTCCCAGTTGTGGGATTAATAAAGTTTAATCTAATCTAATCTAATCGAAAGGGAGTAGGAAAGCAGCTGCATGTGTATAAGTTAAGACAGAAAAAGTTCAATCATAATTAATCTCAAGGGTGTACAAATGTGATTATCCTAAAGTGAGAAGTATTTTGAGCTAAACCTCATATGGAAAAAGACCTATTTAAGGAGTGCAGTTGTACATCCATTCATGGTTATTGCATGAGGCTTGAACAGACCAGCTGAAAGCTCATTAGCTCACAGGTGTCAAATGACTTGTACGCAAATGGTGGTTCAAGCTATGCCTGCTCTGCTGCTTTTAAATAGTTATAAGCAACGTACTAATGGTTTTAATGTGTGGTTATTCCAATACTTGTAGATATTGGATTTGTGCTCTGTGCCATATAAGAACAGTGAATCCTTTTTTGAGTGTGGAGGAGACCAGATGACATGCCCTCAGGCGTCAGTGTTTGCTTGCTATGAATTGCACACCTGACATAAAATAAACAATCTGATCATTTCCCATTGATAAAGTTTAATCCTCTTCATTAATGTAATTCTCTGTCATAGTTGACGGTGCTTCTCTCTCTCTCTTTATACTGCTGCCCTACAGAACATCTCTACCGGCTCCCATGTTCTCCAGGAATGACGTCAGCATCTGGAGTATCCTGAAAAAATGCATTGGCATGGTGAGAACAGAGTATTCTCCTCAGAGATGCGTTTCAATTTGCTGTTTGGAGAAAATTAATTACTAGCTTGAGGTATTGTTTTTAAGCAGACTAAAAGTTAGGTAATTGTGATAAATTAAGTTTTTTGTACTTCCTCCTTAACTTACGGCTTTCAGGAATATAGTCATTAGTATCAGTGTCTTGGAGTCCTGAGGGAACCCTTGTCTGGGTTTAATTACATTTAATAATGTCTATTAATGTTTTATACCCCAATTAAGTGTGGCTAATGATTCATGCATACGCAATTCAGTGGGCAGACAGATAGATATACAGACTGACATGAGGTATGCATAAAGTGCGTTGAAGAGTGCAGTCATGTCGTTGTTGAATTAAGATATGTTAATTATCTTAATGTCTTTTTTTTCTTATATTGTAAACATAGGCAAACAATCACTGTTGCAGATATTAGTTGAATGTTAGAATAGATAGAATAGTGCAAAATCAACGAAACATTGAACCCAATAAGAACACCAACACATAAGAAAAACTTTAATTTGGCAGTTATGTTATTGTATTTAACTGTATATAAATGGGTCAATGATTTATATTCCATATGTTTGCTTTACACAGATGGGATTTTGCTCTGTTGTATTGAATTGTATTACATTTTAGAGCTGTAACTAATGAACTGGTATCTAGTATAAATACACACAATTAACTGCTCATGCAATACTTTGCTTTCTCCATCTTCTCCAACATCTTTTTCAGGAGCTGTCAAAGATTGCCATGCCTGTGATATTTAATGAGCCTCTGAGTTTCCTCCAGCGGTTAACAGAATACATGGAGCACACCTACCTCATCCACCAGGCCAATGCCACAACAGACTCTGTCGAGAGGATGAAGGTACCACAATGCCCATGTTTACTTTCTTAAATACAAATATAATAGTGATGTTAATTGTTGCCGTCTCATGCAAGGTCACATTATTTGTTTAAATCAAGTCAAATAGTACTGTAGATTTACTTTTTACCCTTTCATAAAGTACTATATCATTGTTTCATTTTGTACTATCAGCGTCTTTTTGGATGAAACAGTGGCATGTTATTATGAATAGAGTGCTGCAGGAATGAGTCCTAAACCCGGAAATGAGTTAGCATTTTAGCACTTCAGGTTCCCTCGTCCGGGAGTTAATGGGTTTTTAGTTAGATGCCTGAAATAAGGTCTGTGGTTAACACAAGCTTACGAGATTTTAGCGTTTTGTTTTATGATATAAAATCAGCAATAAATATCCCACTTGTGAATTTTGAAGCCTTAATGTGTCTTATAAAAGGCAGTTGCTAATAAGTGTCTAAATTAGACTACTAAATGTCATCACGCCTACTCGTCCGCCTTTACAGTCTTGTTGTGTATACTCGTGTTCATGCGACTGTGGTGCAGTTTGTTTATAATCTATGATCCAAAACCCAGTGGAAAAATCCCATTGGCTTTTTGTCGAGGGAACCAGAGCAATGCTAACTTCCTGGTTGTCCTACAAAAATCCATCATCCCTGGAGCACTCTATAATTATATTATATTTTCTATCATTGTCAAATATTGAATTAGTTACCTGTAATTTGGTTATAATAAGTCAATGCTTCGTAGTGTGTTGCAGCATTTGCTGTGTCAGCTGTAGCATCGCAGTGGGAGAGGACTGGGAAACCCTTCAACCCACTGCTGGGGGAGACCTATGAGCTCATCAGGTAAGACAGTGGATTTATCAGTACTTCAATTTCACAAATATGTTTCATGATCACCTATACACAGAACATTTTGCCTTTAGTGAAGATTTATTTTTTATGCCTCCGCGCCGGTGACGGAGTCTCGTGAAAGGTTTTGCGTTGCTTATTTGTGAGTTACCTTCTAGACACGACCGATTTCGGTTGGCAAAGGTCAAGTTCACTGTGACTTCACGTCCATCCCATTCTCATGAACGTGATATCGCCTTGAGGGAATTTCTTCAAATTTGGCACAAAAATCCATTTGGTCTCAAAGATGAACTGATTAGATTTTGGTGGTCAAAGGTCAAAATCACTGTGACCTCACAAAACATGTTTTTGGCCATAACTCAATAATTCATATCCTAATTATGACAATTCCACACAAATGTCTAATAGGATAAAATGATCAGGTGATGATATTTTGGACAGACATGGATGTAAACTGCAACTTGACTTGCTGGCGTACACATACAGATACAACCGTGAAGGCGGTAATTCTATTTCAATGGGCTTTCCTGTAATACCAAACATGTCCCTGCTCTCCATCAGAGACGATTCTGGCTTTAGGTGGGTGTCAGAGCAAGTAAGCCATCACCCTCCAGTCAGTGCCTTTCATGCTGAGGGCCTCAATGAGGATTTCGTCTTCCATGGCTCCATCTACCCCAAACTCAAGTTTTGGGGAAAGAGCATAGAAGCTGAGCCCAAGGGACTCATCACACTGGAGCTGCCCAAGTGAGTGCACAGTCTAAGGCTGCTTTGCAAGTCTAATTTGATTCCTTTTGAGGTAGCGACATTTTATGTTACTTTACCGTCTTTTACCTTTTTGCTTCTTTCTCTCCCTCAGATATAATGAAGCCTACACCTGGACAAACCCCACCTGTTGTGTCCACAACATCATCGTTGGTCAGCTTTGGATCGAGCAGTACGGCAGCGTGGAAGTGATCAATCACAAGTAATGGACATTTCCTTCTCTTTGTGCTGTTCTGTTTGTCTGCATTCTCGCCCAGTGCTTTTGCCTGCACAGAGACTTGGGTGCATGAATATCTTTCTTTCTGCGCTCTGCAGTGTTGATCTACTTTCAGATGCAGCTTATTGATCATGGGAGCAGAACTGGGACAGTTGCCATTAAAATAGAAGAGCAGGATAATTAATGTTTGAAAGCTTCAGCTGGCAGAAGGAGAATGGTGAAAGAGAATTGGTAAACAGTCTTGTCATTCTGTGGCAGGACTGGAGAGAGATGCAGCATGATGTTCAAACCCTGTGGCCTCTTTGGGAAAGAGCTTCATAAAGTAGAGGGATACATCCTAGATAAAAGGTATATTTTTCATTCAATTACCAATGATTTCATTATTCATGTGATGTTTAATATAGCCAGAAAGCAATGTGAATGTGTCATCAATTACGATGTTGCCATTTACTATGTCTTATGTGATACCAGTGTATATCATAGGTTTTACTGATCAGTATTGATAGAATACTAAAGCTCAGTGATGATGTGTCAAATTACAAAGGCATCCAAAGCTGTGTTTTATTTAACATTTGTTCTTTGTATGCTTGCAGCAAAAAGAAGCTCTGTGCAATATATGGAAAATGGACTGAATGTCTATACACAGTAGACCCTGCTACGTTCGATGCCCACAAAAAGACTGACAAAAAGAATTCAGATGAAAAGAAGGGCAATAAACCGGTATTCAGCATTACTGCTTTCAAAGTCACCTGTGTTCTGCCTCCATTCGGTTCAAGTTCAACTTATGTGTGTGTATCTCTGTGGACCCAGAGCAATGTGGATGAGGAGCCCGAAGAGATGCCTCCACCTGATGCTGAGACGGTCCAGGTTATCCCAGGCAGTGAGCTCATCTGGAAGATAACGCCACGACCAGACAACTCAGCCAAGGTACGAGAAGACAGGAGGGGTTGAAGGAGAACAATTTGTAAATTTAAAAAAGAAAAAATCAAGCGTAACAGCTTAAGATAAGGTATTGTATTATTTTCTTGCTTCTTGTCCTCTGAAAATTTGTGGTAATTTAATTCTCTCTCTGGCAGTTCTATGCATTCTCCACTTTCGCAATGCACCTAAATGAGCAGGAGAAAATCATGGAGGGAGTTATTCCCCCAACAGACAGTCGCCTCAGACCTGACATTCGCGCCATGGAGAATGGCGATATAGGTGAAGTATAAAACCTTGATTTGAGTACCTATTACGCCACACAAGCTTAAATACCATCTCTGGCAGCATTCAAGTTTCTACAGTATATCTATGCCTTTTGTAGATTTGGCAAGTGCAGAGAAGAAGAGACTTGAAGAAAAACAGAGAATGGCCCGGAAAAATCGCACCAAATCAACAGACGAATGGAAAACGAGGTGAGTTAGCTGGGCTCAGCGCTAACTTTTAAAAGTGGTTACCAGAGCGGCAACCAGCTTTTGGTTGCTGAAACTGAAAATATTATAAATGTTTGCCATTTTTAATCACTTTATATTTTAAGTAATTAATATACTATGCAGTTATATGTCAGCTTAATAATGAAACTGTAACAAAAAAGAATAAAAGCTTTATTACAGTAACAAAACAAAATTCTTTGTAGTTTGTGTTTTATCAGATACTTTACAAAATATTATTAATAAAAGGGTATTAATATAGACATTTCTTACCAAACCATGTTGACATAGAGTCAACCGGTTGGGACTTATCTTTGTCATGAAATGTTACGTTAACGCTCAGAGATTGCCCCCACTTCAGCATTTGAGTCTTGGATTGTGGGTCCTCTCACATACAGCTGAAGAGACTGGGTGCATGCTTTGCCGTTTGGTGTCCCATTTTTTATATATTAAAAAGTGAATTGGTTGCCAATTTCTGAAAAATGGTTGCCAATGACAACCTGGCAACCGTTACTGCCGAGCCCTGGTTAGTGAGTAATATGATGAACTGTCATTTCCCCATTGCTCATTTGTTTTACTAATTGCCTCCCTATTCTCTTGTGTCATCAACCATGCCGTCCACTTTATTATAATTGAGAAGGAATGCTGCACTTGGCCCAAGGTTTGGTTCAAAGCTTTGCCTTCTTGTTGTTTTGTCTGGTGTGAAGTGCTGCACTACATCACCCTCCTCAGGACAAAATGCACAATTACAACTGTGTGTTGTGTGTTTCATACTGGATATATAGTTTGAACAAGGAAAACTAGCAACTTGTAGTGTTGTGCTTTTTTGTGTGTTTTGATTTGTCTGTGATTCATTTTATATGTCTCTGTTATCCCAGAATGCTTTACTCATTAAATGGATCTTCTCATTGTTAAATCTCTGCAGGTGGTTTCAGCAAGGACCCAACCCTCACAACAAAGCTCAGGACTGGCTCTACTTGAAAGGCTACTGGGAGAGGAACTACACTCACCTGCCTGACATCTACTAACAAGTAGAAATACACACAAATACCATACACATTGATATCTACTATTACCACTTTTGTACTTTACCTGCTCTACTGGGGTTTGTGCAAGGGCTCCCTAGCACATGCAACAATGTCATGGAGTTGGTACAGTACAGCAGATAGGGTTGAGAAAATGTGCTTAAAATGTCTTTGAGCAGTCAAAAGGCCGTAAACTACCTTACACTAAAGTGTGAACACCGGAGGCATATATTCTTCAATAGTTGTGTGTGAACAATGAAGCACAAAAACGTGTTTGCTTAAAAATTGTGGTTCTTGACCACTTAAGTATGGTATAGGCATGTATTGGAAAAACTAGAATGTATTTTAGAAATATTTATATATATATATGTTATATAAGTGGAGTGTTTAAACAGCAACCTTGGCTTTGTTGTTGGTAGTTTTCCATAATTCCTGCTGAGCGTGGAAACGTTTTGCTCATCAGCTTCATTGCGGACATGCGAGGCAACACCACTACAAACGGCTACATTGGAGTGTGTGATGCATCCTGAGCACATCGATTACACATTTATTTAACTCTGACACTGATTCTACTTGTGCATGCTGCATAAATGCAGTACGAAGTATCCAAATACACCATTTGGGATCATTTCCCTTTATTTTCACTGCTTGTTTACACAATTGATTGCTGCAATTGATTGTAAATTTGTCTAGCCGTTTCTGCATCCCTGTTTCTCTGCAAAGATGATGGCAAGTAAAATGTTACTACATTCAACAAGAATTGTGGCAAATAACCCAACAATAAAACTTTTATAATAAAATAAATGTTTCAAATATAATATAATTATGCCCTAAACTATGTACTGTATAGATGTGTATAGATAACAGCATTGCACATAAGTCTACCTGACTCTGTGGACACAGTAGCATTTTTTTTTTCTAACTATACTGAACCAGGGACAATGGCTCTGCACTTATAGATTTGTGTGTATGTGTGTGCGTGTGTTTAAAAGTCTTGCCATAGTTTAAGAATATAGCTAATTGTACCTATCTATTTAAAATCCAACTATCACAATAAATGCATGTGCATCACTATAACTATGCAAGCCTTATCCCCTTCACAATCAAGCACTGAATATTCATTTTCTCATGTTGTGGATAGCTGCTATAGGTTTTAGTTTTTTCTGTTATCACTCCTTTGGGTATAAAAACAGAATTTCTATTGTTGCTAAATAAAAGCTTAATGTTGATTGGCCTTTCTTGGTTTTGTGCGATTTGCTGTAATTTTAAGAACACGTCTTAAGTAGATGGGTGTCTTTTGGATTAAGGTGTTACTAGATGAGATTCAAAGTGTTGAGGTATTTTACTAAATACCGTCAACCCTACTGTTTGGTCTACCGTCGGCCATGTCCTATTTAGCGAATGATCATGAAATTTGTCTTAACATTCCTGTTTTATTAATCTACTCACCAAATTATGCAGACTGTTCTAATTAATCCATGGCTCTCTAGGGGATCAGAAACAATCCAGTTTGAAAAGTCCTGGAGTAATTAGACATTCCTGTCTTAATTAATTATGTCTTAAAAGATCTTGTGTGTAGGATTTGGCGGCATCAAGCGGTGAGGTTGCAGAACCAATTGAAACTTCTCCCGTATTCCAAGCGTGTAGGAGAACTACAGTGGCCGGTACGAAAGTGGGAATGGCCCCATCTAGAGCCAGTGTTTAAATGTGTTTTTTCCGCCATACTATGACTTTTTATTTTTTCAACATACTATATTATCCTTTTTTTTTCTACATACTTTACTGTGGCTTTTTAAAAAAAAAATTGACACTATACTATGACTTCTTAAACATTTCGACATACTATATTATGGCTTTTTTTTTTTTTACATACTGTAGAATGACTTTTTTTGGAAATAGTATGCTATGACTTTTTATTTTTATTTTTTAGACATACTATACAGGTGTATAGTCAAGGGTACTCAGGTGTAAAGTAAATTTTCACAGTATAGTATGTCAAAAAATGTCATGAAAAAAAGTAATTACATAACATGCCGAAATGTTTTGTGAAAAAAAATCATAATATAGCATGTCGAAACATTTCATGAAAAAACTTTATAGTACAGTTGAAAAATTTCATGAAAATAAGTCATAGTATAGCATGTTGAAAAATTTCATGAAAGTCATATTATAGTATGTCCAAAGATTTAATGAAAAAAAGTCATAGCATGTCGAAAACTTCATAATTTAGTATGTCGGTATAGTATCCGTTCATCTTCAACCGCTTATCCCGTTAGGGGTCGCGGGGGGGCTGGAGCCGATCCC
>CAKALG010009081.1:0-15387 GCA_916700815.1 Helicolenus hilgendorfi
GTTCCACTGCAGCATGATATCTGCAGGCGGTGCGTTACACATGCATGCCTGCATACACAAACACATGGGTGGTCATTTTACTAACCAGTGTGTCTGGCCCTGCACGGTGCCGCGACCAGCACGCACATTCAGAACAAGATCATTGGGATGATGAGGAGGTTTTATGGGGAAGCACAGGTGCCGCAGGGGTAAAGTTCAGACTTTAAGAGAACCCACAGAGACCAACAGAGACTAGAATTTCCACCAACACAGACACATTTTTCAGTCTCGACAGTGTGTATATTACTATGATATGTGACCTAGACTCTCCCCCTCTCCTCCATCCTCAACATTTCTTATTAATGTTTCTACTCTTTTGAGCTGCTTTTCCCATATTCTCTCCTCATCGCATGTTTTTATTCCATTCTGTTTACCACAAAATGTGTTGATTGGTCTTTTCATGCATGTAGTTTAAGTTATGTAATCATTGAGTTGATGTGACAGTTTTTGTATTGGTTGTTAGAGCCAAGTTATGTGTAAAGCTGCCATTTATTGTCCCATCCATGCATCCACCCATATCTGGACCCAGGTTACCCTCACAGGTACTGCATTTAGCATAAAAAATATTACTCAAATCATAACGTGGCAAACTGCAGCCCAACAGGCAACAACATGAAAATCTCACTTTTTTATAATATAGGACCTTTAAAACTTGGCCCGCTACAACCTTAAAAATCACAAGTTGCACTAATGCGTTAAAGAAATTAGTGCCGTTAAAACAAATTTGCGCCAACGCGTTGTTATCGTGTTGACTTTGACAGCCCTAATACTAATTTAAGCTGTAGTTTGCATGGAAAAGGTAAAGAAACTGAGGAAAAAAAGTCCAATTTGTGTGAGATGGTGGGTGGAGAGACAAGGGCAACCAACCCTTTACTGTAGAATGTACTTAAAGCCCGAAACACTTGCACTGTCTGGTGTCAGCAGCCTACACAACAACTAACTGACTCACTGAATGAGTGACAGGCTCACTGTAACACACACACACACACACACACACACACACACACACACACACAAACACACACACAAGCACACAGAATGGAGAAGTGTGTTCAGTGACACACAGTCACCTTTAAAAGCCAGGGGAATGCATATGTCAACTGTGATAAAGACTTTAAATGCTGCTAGTGAAGCACTATGAATTTATAAGAAGTGCACACACACACACACACACACACACATGCACACAGAGATAAACAAGAGAACACATGTTTAATTCATAGCTTTAACTGAGTGGGACTTATCTGGTTTGTGGGGGGCGGTGAAGATAACACACACACACACACACATGTTCATAAGACCTATACACAGAAAGAAAGCACAAAGAGATGCTCAAATGTAAGTGAACACATATGCACACACACAAACACAGAGATATGATCGGAATGCAGCCAAACACACAGAACGGAGACGAGGTCTTTCCACCCTCAGAGAGCAGGGATAAGACAGCTTAGAGACAAAGGGAAATGGGAGATAATGATTTAACTGGCTTTTACTGGAGGGGGGCGATAGATTTGATTCGCACACATCAAAATGCCACGGTTTCCAATACGACACAGATAAAGTGTACCGTGGCGTACCGTGACTTTTTCCTTGCGTACTGGAATTCCTCACAAGCTGCCGGTACTCTTGATTGCCCTTTTCATGAGTCCAATTCCAATCCACCCTCTTCCTAAACACTTCCACCCCATTTTGCACGTCCGGGTCGAGGGTCCGCCGTATTAAACGCCATCCCAAACCAATCACTGAGTGGAAGTGGGTTATAGAATGAGGATGCTGTAATTTATCAATACAATGTTCAGATCCTTTTTGTAAAATAATTAGTGAACTGTTCGTCGTAACTTTTTTTTTTTATTTGTGAATTAATTAATGAAACATTATTTAAACAATTTTTGCATCTGCTCTTTTAGGGCAAACATTTACAGAAGAATATAATTTCCAGACTAAGGCTGTGATAAATAATAAAAAGATCATTTAACTAGTAATAATAATGCTCCAAAATTATATAAAATTGCCTAGTTTTGAGTCAAAAACCTTCAAATTTTCTTGAGGGATGACCGGCAAACCCAGTATCTCCTGGTATCTTTTATTCACTGTATAAATTCATAATGTGTCTCTGTATAATTTGTAGCAGCATCCTGACTGGGACTCTGCTCCTAAAACCTGAATGATACCCGACTATAGGCTACAAATAACACAATAACACTGGGCAACACACGGGTAAATACTAGAGCTGTCAAAGTTAACGCGATAATAACGTGATAACGCAAATTCGTAAATGTAGAGTGAAGATACTGGCATCATATGAAACTAGAGAAGCTGATGAATCCATCTGTACCAACCATGTCATACCAGCTTGTTGTGAAGGAGGCTAAATAACGCTCCAAACTTGCACAAAATCTTGTTGAGGAGAAACTGGCATACACATTTTCAAAGGGGTGCCTTGACCTCTGATCCCAAGATCAGTGAATGTAAATGGGTTCTATGGGTACCCACGAGTCTCCTCTTTACAGACATGCCCACTTTATGATAATCACATGCAGTTTGGGGCAAGTCGTAGTCAAGTCAGCACACTGACACACTGACAGCTGTTGTTGCCTGTTGGGCTGCAGTTTGACATGTTATGATTTGAGCATATTGTTTTATGCTAAATGCAGTACCTGTGAGGGTTTCTGGACAATATCTGTCATTGTTTTGTGTTGTTAATTGATTTACAATAATAAATATATTCATACATTTGCATAAAGCAGCATATTTATCCACTCCCATGTTGATAAGAGGATTAAATACTTGACAAATCTCCCTTTAAGGTACATTTTGAACAGATAAAAAATTTGATTCATTTGCAATTAATTGAGATTAAATATTTCAATCGACTGACAACCCTAGTAAATATACACCACCTTAACCTTACAATGTTCCAGGTGGAATATTATAGGCCTACAATAGAAGATGAATGGTCCAAGTATAATAATAGTAATAAAACCACAGCTGATTATGACTGACACAGTATAACATGCTAAAAGAAATAATGAATAAATAAAATAGGAGCAAGAGATTGCTGATACCGGTGGATACACACATCAACATGTGAATAAGAGATTACTGGCACTTCCACTTCAAGCTCTGGCCACAAACCGGCCCGTCTGTTAGCGGGCATCAGGGACGTAAACGTATAGCGGCCAAAGTGGCTCGAGCTGCTACCCGTTATCCCTCTTTGGAATAATAAGCGCCCCTCTGGATCAAACGGATAACAATATTTATTGTTTTGATATTAACAGTATTATTGTTGTTGCCACTGATGCTACTTTATTATTGTGTCAAGCTGGAAAGCTACCATTAAGCATTCATCCTTTCAGTGACCGAGCTGTTTCCCTCTCTATAGAACTTCTTTATTTCTTTGTGTGTGAATGAACAAAATGGAGCTATTTTTTATCATAATGTGGGCTATTGATTCAGCAATTACCAGTTGCTTTGTTTTCTTCAAACTGAGGTTAGACTGCGTGACCGTTTTGTTCTTAATGAGTTCATTAGCGCAGAGTGCACCACATGGAGCCTCTGATTGTGTTTGTGCTGTAACTGTTGTTGCCTGAACCCTTGTAATGTGTACAAAGATCTGGAGACTTTTTCAGCACTTGTATCATTTCTGACAAAGTATTGTTGGACATAATATGGAAACTGTTTATTACTGTATATTAATCTGGTTGCATTAGATATCTATATACAGCTCTCACTGTGATTGTAGTGGGTTAAGGCCTGGTGTAGCTTTTCGTTAAGGAGATAGTGAGCCAAATATGGTTACAGCTAATAGTCTAAGGGGGATAAAGGTATAACAGATAAGTAGGTTGGCCCTCTCAATGACTCTCAATAAAATCCATATCCAACACAAGAGACCTCTAGGCTTTATTATAATGCTTATTAGACCAAATGAAGTTGGAGGTGATTTGGAGCAGCGACAACGGACACTGTTTTTGTCCAGAAACCCTCACAGGTACTGCATTTAGCATAACAAATATGCTCAAATCATAACATGTCAAACTGCAGCCCAACAGGCAACAACAGCCGTCAGTGTGTCAGTGTGCTGACTTGACCTTGACTTGCCCCAAACTGTGATTATCATAAAGTGGGCATGTCTGTAAAGGGGAGACTCGTGGGTACCTATAGAACCCATTACCAGTTACAGTGTCAACTCTTCCTGCTTCAGCCTCCCGACCGCTGCCAGAAGACACAGAGGAGCTTTGGTCTCCAGGGCCAGAGTTGATGCTGCCTGCCTGTTTGCCTTCACTCACACACCGCGCTCGTTCTCACTCGCTCCACTTCTCACGTACATGCGCGTACATTACACACTGCAGAAGACGGGAGTCTGAAGCAGGACAACACTGTATCAGAATTGATTCATGGAGAGACCTTCGTCTGGTCAGCTAACATTACTGCCAAGCAGCTGAAATATAGAGTGATATTGTGGTTTTAGCTGACGTGTGTCGCCTCACTGTTTTGAGCGATGCTTGTTCATGTCTATGTAGAGCGAGTATAATCGTGAGGAACAAAACGCTGACTTTTGTTGACTTAACGGCCACAGATGTCGCTGTTAACAAGAAGTTTCTGATTCTATTTACAGAATAAAAGCCTTGTGTTAACAAAGGAGGGAATTCTGTCCACAGAAAAAAACGCTTGAGGGCTTTTATTTTTAAATGAATGCAGGAAGTGTTGAAAAATAAATCTTCATCTTTTTTCATGTCTGTGACATACAGTATTCTACAGATATAGACATTTGCAGGAATTCTTATGGTAATAAGAATCAGCCTCTTAATTTATGTATCACTTTCCAAAACACAATTAAAAAGCACATTTAAAAATGCTCAGAGCAACAAAACGATGTGAGAAATATGAGAGAGAGGCAGACAGCATTCAAACTTGGTCAAACACAGTAAGAGGTCTTTGCCTGAAACCAAGGCTGTTCAGGAGTTTTTTAAATCATTTTATTGCTTTAAGAAATGACAAGCTAAAACTCCTAAGACTGAGAGATCCAATCTGCCTTTGAGCAAGGCATTTACATCCCAACTATCCCAGTGGAGCAGGTATGAATATGAGTAGAAAGCATGTCATGGCATTAAAAGCACATGTATTTTACCCATGAGGTGAGGTACGGGTGAGTTTTTATGCCTACGCATCGGCGACAGCCGTGGCCAGAGGTATTTTGTTTTCGGGTTGTCTGTCCGTCCATACGTACGTCCATCCAGTCCATTTTCGTGAACGCAATATCTCAGGAACGAGATATTGAATATCTTCAAATTTGACATAAATGTCCACCCGGACTCAAGGACGAACTGATTAGATTTTGGTGGTCAAAGGTCAAGGTCACCGTGACCTCACATCCGTCCCATTCTCATGACATCTCGGGAACACGTTGAGGGAATTCCTTCAAATTTGGCACAAACAACCGCTTGGACTCAAGATGAACTGATTCGATTCTGGAGGTCAAATGTTAAACGTCAAGGTCACTGTGACCTCACGTCCATCGCATTCTTGAGATGTCTCTGGGATGTCTTGAGCAATTTTCTTTAAATTGGGCACAAATGTCCACTTGGACTCAAAAATGAACAGATTTGATTTTAGTGGTCAAAGTTCAAGGTCAGTGTGACCTCACAAAACACGTGTTTGGCCATAACTCAATAATTCATATGGAAATTATGACAATTTCACACAAACATCTGGATGTAAACTGCAACTTGACTGGTTAGCAGAAACATACAACTGCGGGGCAGTAATTTTAGTTATCTCTCTCTCCCATCTATAACTAAATGTGTATATCATCAAGTGTACAGTCTGCCATAGTGTGTTTGAGCAAGACACTGCCCCCTGCTCCCTCTGTGTGGATTGGAACATCAGCTAAATGCCAAACTACCTGAAAAAAGACCAAATAGATTTGATAGAAAACAATGCCCCACCAGCCAAAAAACCCACCAAATAACCTCATCAGTCATCCGAAAATTTTCCTTCAGCTCCTTCAAGAAAATCATTGGCTTAGTGGGCAAAAGTCCCAGCTAATTCCACAATTCCCCTGCTGGGGAGGTGACCATTATTGGAATTATTCCCAGTGGAGGTGCTCATAAATCCCTGTTCTCACACGTGGCTGTATAGCGAGGCTGTGTGATTTGAATGGGGCGTTAAGATCACAGGAATTGAGCTTTTACTGTGAAAAATGACAGCCTATAAATGCGTGTGATTGTCCAAACACTGCCAACTTAAATTCTCACGGAGAGAATGTATGTTGATAAAAATGTGAGAGATCATGTGTCATGTGTATGAGTGTTTGTGTGTGTGTGTCTGTGTGTGTGTTTTCATCACCATCACCTCTCCATGCTCACATCACAGACAGTATTCGCTCACCTCCATCACCTCAAACAGCAGTGGAAATGGAACCTGCCTGCCTGGGTTTCCCCATTGATTTACAATTTGGACCAAGTGCCAAAGATAGAGACTGTAGGGCAGGCAGAGAAAAATACACTCATCAGCAATTTCACTGCCAGGAGAGAAAAAAAAAGAGAAATAAGCCATTGCCCTGTGTTGGCACAACATGGATACTGTTAAGAGAAAAAACACTTAAAACAACGCAGAATCATTTAAAGATAATTAGAAAGTAATAGATACAGTAGAACAAGAAGACAACCAATTTAACTGCTAATTAAAAAGTCCACTTGTAAGAAATTTGCTTCCTTCACATTATTGTGTTTGTTGCTCTACATTCCCCCCCTTAGGTAAAAGACTAACACAAATATTAATGTTTAAAGAGGACCTATTATGCACTTTTCCCTTCCCTTTAGTGCGTTGTTTTGTGCATGTAAAAGGGCTGCAAACCTACAAAGCCCAAAGTCCACGTCAAAGGGAGTTACAGTGCTCTCCGCCCAGCCCAGTCACACAGCAGTTTGTGATATAGTCACGAAATTTAATGTATTGATTCTACATGGACACAAATTTCACACTTTTATGTGGTTATCCACGTAATTGTGAACCGGGAAGTATAGAGAGCGTCAAACACCGCAAGGTCGGAGTGGATTGGTGGGTCAAAAAACACAGGACCTTCACTCAGGAGGCCGGAGTTCGTGTCCTGTGTGAAACCACAAGTCAATGTTGATTTATTTGTCGCATGACTTTCGTACTTAAATTACAGCACTGCCGGAGTATTTAAACCCAAACCGCGATATTTTCCAAAACCTAACTAAGTAGTTTTGTTGCCTAATCCTCACCAAGTCGATCTATTCCTAAACCTAACTAAGTTGTTTTGTTGCCTAAGCCTAACAAAGTCGATCTATTCCTAAACCTAATTGAGTAGTTTTATTTTGAAAAGACTGGATCGGCAATTGACACGTGTCACATGTTGCTGGACATTTGTAGGAAAAAACAAGAAAAATAGGTTGTAAAAAGTCGTGCTGAGCGTGATGAGAAAAAAAATGGAAATTAATGTCTATGTACACGAATCAAATAAACTAAATTTTGTGGCTATTTCACAAACTGCTGTGAGACCATGTTGCTCCCCCACAGAAACACTGCTGCAGAACTGCCTGAAACGCTTACTTGAAGTCTTGCCTTTTCTTCCGTAACGTGGTGATGTCACCATGTAACACATTTGCATAATACCTGCCTTGCGACTAGTTTGGCATGCCCTCAAACAAAGCTGGTTAGAACGGAGCTGGAGCGGAGTCCGAAGAGTTTGTTTCGGTTGACCGATCACAGCAGAGTAAGCCGGATGACCAATCAGAGCAGGCTGGGCTTTTTGGGGGGGAGGGGTAGGAGCTCAAACAGAGCGTTTCAGACAGAGGGTGAAAAGAGATGATGCAGCACGGCTGGTATGAGAGAAATAAAGCGTTTTTTTAACATTAAAGCATGTAAACATGTTCTAGTAGAAACCCAAAATACAAGTATGCACCTGAAAATGAGAATAATAGGTCCTCTTTAATCTGATTTTTGAAATTTACTTTGAACAAGCCAGTGTAATTTATTCAAATTGTTTTTTTGTTTTGTTTTATTTGTATTATCAGTTCCATTATTTGTATATTTACCTAGTAAATTGAGAAGGTTGATATCAACCTCTAAGCTGTCTGTGTGTCAACCACAGAGGTGGACTGAGGAAGTGGTTAGCCTAGCTTAGCATAATCATTTGTCTATTCTATACAGCAATAGAAATGTAAAAATGAACATTTGTGATCTTATGATTACCTGCAGGAACTATTTTTTGATGAGCACCACCCAGCACTACTGTGAATCAGATACAGTCTCTGTACAACCAAAGTGGCACCGAACCTGATGAGTTTGTGATCCGGCAGCCATGTTGAAATCAGTTGAGGAAACACCAAGGACCGCCCACCAGCCGGAGCAAATGTTCTCATTTTATAGCTAAACGGTACACTACCAGATGTTTCTGAAAACATTTGAGGAGAGAAATAAACATTACAGTAACAGAATATTGATTCACATTTGAGCAGCGCTGCCTAGTTTGACCGTTTGATCGGAGTTTGCGAGTGATTGACAGCTGCCGCCGTTGAATGAACAGCCAATAGGAACGCTCTCTCCTCGAAATAACCTGTGATTGGCCAAAGTCTCCCGTAACGGGCTAGATATTTTAAAACATGAAAACATGAGGAGGTGCAGAAGTCTAGTTATCTCTCAGAACACTTGAATTACAAAATGTTGAAAGGTTATTATGGAATCTTTGCCCAATGATGCCAGAAACATTCTGCCTGTTGCCGCTTTAATGGACACTTAAATAGTCTGGAGACCTCATTAATGTTATTACTTATACCTGTGCTCGTCCTGCTGTGACAAGTCAAAATGTCAGCAGTGGAAAAGGTCTGTACTGTGTAATATACAATACACATATCAAAAGGAGAACACCACATCCATTTACATTCAGTGTGCACGGTGCTTTGCTTCAGGGCACTTAGGCAGCAGTTGAAGGATCAGGGTGCATGTGCTGATTTCCTTGTCTGGCATTTGAGTCTAATTACTTTTAAAAAAAAATCTAATTAGTAGCCATCCACTGAATGAGCGTACATGTTCTATATTTAGATTTACTTTGTCTCTCATTTATTTATTTTTTTGTTAACTTGAGCACACTGTATGCTCTGCTGGTTCCTCGTGCTCATGGATTTGACACTACTGCTCCCCTGTGGTGGCTGTGTGTAACTGCGGTCGCTGAAGCGACAGGTATTTGAACAAGAGAGAAGAGAAGAGGAGAGGCTTGCATCCCTTGAGCTTGTATACAGCTGCACAGAACAAAGCCTGTGGATCATCCCTATTTCAGTGGGCTCAGCAGCGAGGCGACACAGCCAATCGCGCTGTGCTTTCTCTGTTAATTCAAATGGAAGATTTGACGCTTTCTCCCCTCAATTTGGTTCCGTCTTTTTTTCTTTCTCTCTTTTTGTAGTTCTATCATCTTCCCCTCACTCACACGTCTTCCCCCTGATTTCTCCCTCACTCTTTAGAAAGTCTGGCTGCACACAGACCAAGGGAGCCCCTGGGGATGCCAATACTGTTCAGCAGAACGCTGGCTTTACGCACACACACACACACACACACACACACACACACACACACACACACACACACACACACACACACACTTGGCTCAGGATGGCATCTTATTGGATTGGACTGGTATTGTTTGATCGAGTGCCTCTTGGGGGTAAAGAGGGGGAGAGGGCAAAATGTGGGAAATCACTTTTCAGGAGCCTCTCAGTATGATCCTAAAACCATCTTTTTCTGACAAATGCTGTAAGATAGAGGAAAAGAGAGGGGGGGGAGACCAAGAGATGGAGAGAAAAAGATATAGAGGAAAGGAAAGGGGTATGGAGAAATGGATGAAAGGAGGGAGGGAGGAGAATCTTTTCATTGAGAGTCAAGATGGAGACTGAAAGTGGTGAAAGAAGAAGAGAAAGAGAGACAAGAAAGGAGGGAGAAGGGGAAGGGATGGAGAAGATGTAGAAATAGGATGTAATCGAAACCGCCTACTACATACTGCTGACGAACGCAGTATACAGTAGGAATCAGTTAAAGGTCCCATATCGTGCTCATTTTCAGGTTCATACTTATATTTTGTGTTTCTACTAGAACATGTTTACATGCTGTAATGTTCAAAAAAACGACATTATTTTCCTCATACTGTCTGCCGAATGTACCTGTATGTCTGAAACGCTCCGTTTTAGTGCATTTCAACGGAATTGCAATGGAATTGCAACAGAATTGCGTTGCTAGGCAACAGATTGGGTCCATGTTTACTTCCTGTCAGCGACCCCGGCAGGCGCTAGCTAGCTGTCACGGCAGTTTGTGGAGCCTCTAAACTCTGAAAAAAACTCTGTTCACATACTACATGCTACATTTAGGCCAAATCAGTATGTACTACTAGTATAGTATGCGGTTTCGAATACAGCCATTGTGAAAGGGGAAGAATGAGAGAAACGAAGGAAGAGGGAAGAAAATAGCAATCAGAGAGGGGGAGGCAGAAAGGACAGAACGGGAGAGAGAGCGCAGTGACAGAATGAAGAGAAGCAGTCACACAGGGAAAGTTCAGAATGGAAATGAAATGAGAACAGAGAGGAATGGAGAGAAGAAACTGGGAGTTGAGCGCAGCGAGCATGAATTCATTTTTTTTTAAAAAGAGACCTGATCTTAGGGGGACCCGAGCAAAGCCAGACCCGACCAGAATAAACCCCAAGAATAATGAGACCCAATCCAAAATGAGGTCAACCCCAACAGACCTTAACAAGGAAAGAACACCAACACCAGTAGCAGTCATAGAAAGTCATTCACCTCCTGCACCAACAATAAAACATTCTGTAGTAACAGATAGGAGATATTGATGTTCTAAACAATTTTCACATCTGTGAATCATATTCCAAAACAGCAATTGTCATTGTCCACAGTATCACTTTTTCACCCATATTTTCTCCTGCTGTGATTTTGAGGTACCATGTGATCAGACTTAATGCTGAGTAGTCTCAGATCAATTAGGATCCACTTGGCGTCACGTCACCATTTGGTTTGTGGACTACGGTTTTGAAGCCTCGATTTCGTCATTTTGACTATCACCATCTGGATTTTTTTGTGCCATCACCATCTTGTTTTTTTGCAACCAGAAGTGACACAAGAGGGTGGAGCTAAGTACAACAAAATGCTGAATACGACACATTTAGGCAACCAAAATGTTACAGTTAACTTTCATGAACTGAGAACACACTGTGAAAGGGTTAAAGTTGTAAGACGAAAACACGACTGACCGTAACCGACCATTATATAAGAAGTGGACGTAGTCAGCGTGTCGTCACCCATTGGTTTGTGGACTGCCATTTTGAAGCCTCGAGTCCTGCATTTTGTCCATTGTATCTTGGTTTAAGGCTGTCGCCATCTTGGTTTTTGTCCGTCGCCATCTTGGTTTTTGACCTCCGCCATCTTGGTTTTTGACTATCACCATCTTGGTTTTTGGCTGACGCCATCTTGTTTTTTTGCAACCAGAGGTGACATAAGAGGGTGGAGCTAAGTACAACTGAACGCTGACTAAGACATTTTCAGGCGACCAAAATATTACAATTAACTTCCATGAACTGAAAACACACAGTGAAAGGGTTAAAGTCCTAAGACGAAAACACAGACAACTCCCAGACAGGACAACGCCATGGTAGCGACCTGTCAATCACAAGGTAGCCACACCCTAAAGCATCCCCTGCTTTATGGTCTATCTGACTTTAAATGGGACCATCATTTACTAAATGAACATCATGCTGTATTGAAGAAGACTTGAAACTAGAGATTGAGATCATAAACTCATGTTTACAATGTTTACTGAGGTAATAAATCAAAAGAGAAGTAGGCTCATTTTCTCATAGACTTCTATACAATCAGTTTGCCAGGAACCGAATGGATCCAAGAAGACCAAGCACCATGATGTAATTTAATAACAACCATATCATTAGAAGTATGCTCTCGGCTGTCAGTCACACTGAAAGATACATTTGGCCTCAGAACATATCCGTATTCTCAAACCTCTCCTGTTTTTGTTCCAAGTGTTTGGAGTTGGATTCACCAGCTTGTTTCAGCCTGATGAATGCCACCTGTTCATGAGCAGTTGCACGTTCGTGAGAGTTGATCATTAGCATAATCAATGCTCCTGAACTTCTGTACAAGGCTGCCATGTTCCTCTCTGCTTGTGGCCAAGTTTCCTTCACAAATATGTCAACCACAAGTAAAAGAAAGAACTTCACACCGCTGAGCTCCTGCTGTCAGAAATCAGCAGAGGAAACAGAACTAATTCCTTAAATTCTCATGTAAAAATATGACAATAACATTTTGCCTGTCAGTAAATTGGCAAGCCATGATGCACATCACTCTGATTAAGCCAAACAATGTTGCACATAACAGGCCTGGAGCACTCGTGAATTTCTAAGCAAGAGAAAACTGGTCAATGCCACAAGTTCTCATCCGTACTGTAGGAACACATCTGTAATAGCAGCCCGTTCACGTGAAAAGGCATATAAATGCCACGATATTGCGCAAAGCGTTTAGTGTGCAATAAGTACGCCATGTATCTTGTACTGACTGCAATGTAAACGCATATAAATGCTACAGTAAGTGTTAGTGACGTAGTATAAAAAGCAAGAAAGATCATTGTGATCTTTAGGCGAGTGGGGAGATGGATGGGCCCAACAAACACCAGACTTTTAACCAGTAGACCCGTGTTTGAGACGGTTGTTGACCGGTGTTTTGTTTTGTAAGTTACGTTTAGGGATGTCACGATACCAGAAATCTAGTGGTCGATACCAATACCAGTGAATTTCCACGATTCTCGATACCAATTCGATACCACGGTAAAAAAAACAACAACAACAATAAATTCTATGTAATTCAACACGCACTCTTTTATTAAAAACATTTGAACATTACAAAAAAACAGAGGCATGTAGCTTTTAAATAATAAATACAAATAATTGACCCATTTTGTTGAAATGGATCTGGTCCGTCAGCTCAGAGTAGTAGGAGCAGGAGCAGAGGATTTGTTGTCGAAGTGAAAAGCAAATGTACCTATTAAAGAAATGCATATGCAATGAATGAATCCCGTAGACTTTGGATTCTTGCATTGGTTCAGTTTCGCATTAACAAAATACTGATCTATGTGAGGTCACCCGCACCTGTTACAGAATGGATTTCCACTTTACGTTGAGTGCCTGTGCCCTTTACATGAACTTCTCGAGTTCTTTCCTCTCTATTTCCAGGAAAGATTGTGTGAAAGGCCCAAAGCGACATCTCTACTCCCCTTCATCTTAAATATAAAATCGACTTCCATCTCTCCATCTTCTATCACCAAAATCACTTCTCTGATTGCCATCTCTCTTCTCCTGTCTTTCCTCATTGCCGAGCGACAGTGCACAAAGTATAGGCAATCCTGTGAAAGTCTCTCTAGTGTCTCTCTCTCTTGCTAAGACTCCGTTCAACATTTCTTCTGAAAGTTGTATTGGGCTAGCTGGATGGAAACTTTTGACAATATTTCATCATATTGCAAAATTTGAAACACTTTAAAACGTGTTTTTCAACCTTATCGTTTTAATAGTAGCAGTAATCATCAGAAAATGGTGTAATGTCTGACAATGCCCTCTGTAAGACGGCCAATCAGGAGCACCTTATACTGTCTGTGCAGTGATATACAGCAGTTCTGGAGACATCAAACATGAATTATCCTCCCCTGTGCCAACGGCTGAACCCAGAGGTGACTTTGGCTGACACGGTGATGTTTGCCTGTAAATATCGGCTCATCAAAAGCTCCTAAAAATGTCATCTGTGCTCGTCCCTAATGCCGGGATCAGACTACAAGATATTGGATTCTACATAGAGTTTGCCTTTTAATGGCCATTTCATTTCATTATAAATATAATTGATATTTATTTTAGACAGAGAAAGGTCAAGAAACGTGTGGTAATTTGTAAATAATAGTAATAATCCAAAATTAAAACTCCGTACTATATTCATTCATGGAGCTCTCCAAGTCACTGCATGTTCTAGAACACTGTCACATATTTTAGAATAAAAGCCCTTTGTTAATAAATGAAGGAATTCTGTCCATAGAAAAAGGGAAAAAAGAGGGCTTTTATTTTGAAATGAAAGCAGGAAGTGTTGATTTAAAAATAAGTCTTTACTTGCTGGTATGATGTCAATATACAGTAAATAGATCACCTTCACTGTCCGTGACATTCTACAGATGTCTAGACATCAGAACTGTAGTAATGTAGCTGATATGATGTTGATATACAGTCAATCGATTACTTTCACTGTCTGTTGCTGCTGTGAAGAGAATAGACTAGACCTCTATTCTCTAGAAGAGACACAGCTGAGAGGCACGTCTCACGTGGGCAGTGTGGCTGCTCTAACCTGTTAACACGGACGGCGAAATAAAAAATAACAGTTAACGCAGCCGCCACGCGCTCCTGATGTTCCTGGTTTGTCCGGGCTGTAAGGAGACGCAAAGCAATGATGGAAAACTGGAAAAGCAGTGTAGTGTAGGTTACCTTTTTGTCTCATAGTATGAATAGCCAATCCATTTTAACATCACAAAATGTAGACCTCTGTAAAGTTAGGTGATATGATGGGATGAGAAACACCGATCTTCCTCTGTCTGTGCTCCAGCTCACACAAAGTCACCAGATTCACAATGACATTTATAAAACATCTTTGATTCTGTCTCTGCCCCACGTCCATCCTGCAATGTCCATAACTCACACACACACAAATACAGAGAACAGCCATAGCTCTAAACAGTGAGGAAGATCTGACTCCGACATAGAGGCCCCATGTATTTATCGGTGTAATTACCACTGTCGCTTCCTCTATGTCTGTCCCTCTCTGTGTGTCTTTTCATCACCATCTATCATGCAGCCCTCTTCCCTTTGTCCTCTCCTCCTGTCTACAGTCTGGACTCATCCTTTTTGTCCCTACACTCTCGTGTTTTATCCTCACTATTCCCTCACTTTTTCCTCTGCGCTTCCCTCTTTCATTCTCTCTCATTGTGACTAGTCGCACGCTGCAATCAGACAGCAGGATCTGCCCCTCGTGGCTCCGTCTGGCTGGCTGGCAAACTGTCTGTTTCAGTGTGTCTTTTAAAAAGCTCATCATCCACAGTTCAAAGTCTCTCTGCCTCTGTCTCCCTTTTGTTCTTCTCTGTTATCTCACACTCTTTCTGCCAGCTAGCTGTCTGTACAATGAGATAGGTATAAAAATCTAATTCGCCCTGCTGAAACAAGCATTAACTAGTTCCCAGTAGAAGGGCTTGACTCTAATCCACAAGCTGTTAGGATGGTGATGGACTGC
>CAKALG010009090.1:0-13981 GCA_916700815.1 Helicolenus hilgendorfi
GCCCCGGGGCCCCTTCTGTCCATGCTGGAGCTCAGAGGAGTCACACATCATCGGCATGGTGCAGCAGGATACACAACATGTCCTCAGGGCTGCTCGTCTCTGACTAACTGACTGGAGACCTGCTGCAGGATAGGCTGCAGCCTCTTTCTCCCAAATATCTCCTCCCCCTAATGATCAGCAGGTTTCCCATTTCTCACACACACCAGGTGTCCACCGCGTTTTAGTGCCAACCATAAACCATTAGCCTATTGCTTTTCAATAATATTAGACTACATGATTAGACATTATATATATAATCAGAATAAGAAAAATAAGAAAAAAATATATATATAGATCCTGAATATTTGGGAAAACTTTAATCCAAATGTTAATTTTGAAATATAAGTTGGAGAGGGGTTGGGAAATACAAAATGTGCCTAATGATCCACACTGATCTGATCTGGGACCAGCAGGTTTCCCATTTCTCACACATACACACACCAGGTGTCCAACCGCTTTAGTGCCGACCCATTGCTTTTGAATAATATTAGACTACATGATTAGATATTATATTAATCAGAATAAAAAATATACCATGGATTATTTAGAAATAATGGAAACAATCAGAATCGTGTTTATTGGCAGGTGTAAGAGGTATACACTAGGAATTTGCTTTGGTTTTGTTGGTGCAAGTTAAACAGTATGATAACAAAAGAATAGATAAAAACGTTAGAATAAAATAATAATAATATTTTTTTTTAAATCAAACAACAAACCTAATTAAATAAAAATCAATTAATTATTTACCTTAAAAACGTCAAAATAGACATTATAATAGATAGATCCTGAACATTTTGGAAAACTTTAATCCAAAAGTTAATTTAAAATTATAAGTTAGAGAGGGGTTGGGGAATACAAAAACTTACACTTTGCCTATGTGTCTTTGCCTAAGGATGTTTGCCTTTAAAATGTATGCTTTCATTGTTCCTCTTATGCTCAAAGATATAAAAGAATATACATTTAAAGAAAAATAAACATCTAAACACGTTTCAGTGTGGATAAAAACAGAGGGATTCAAACAAGTAACAGCTGCTATCAACATCCTTTTTTTAAATTTAAAAAGAAATTATTTGGTTGAGTAGTATTTATTGAGGAGGCTACTTCTTAACTCTCACCTTATTTTTTAACAGGTCCAAACTTGTTTCCAAGGTATGCTTTCAACTATTCCTTCTCAGTGTGATATTACAATAGAAACGGTACAACATCTTGTTGAAAAAGTGCCCTGATTTTCATTTTGAAACAGCAGTTTTTAAAGGTTAAGTATCTAAAATACGTTCTTCTGGTGTTATTGGAAGGGACAAACTGAAAGATACTTTGAATTATTATACAAAATCATTTGGTAAATAAGTGGCCAACAATGTACAATGTAGGTTTTGAAGACAATTCTCAAATAAGATATATAACCTATTAAAGAATAGCCTATTCCTGTTGTTCCTCGACAGCACAACCGCATAAAGCATAGATGACTGTGAGGGTGTGTAATTATAAAGACTCTAGTGGACCTCTTGTGGACATTTTATGGCATAACATTTTGTTTCCATCCTCTCCTCCAAGTCACCTCACACGACCCAGTTAAACAAACCACTTCAGATCACCAGTCAACTAAAACAACATTCTTCTCACACAATTACACACAATCTTTTTACTTTTTATTTTTATTGAACGCCCGTCATTAACCTACATGTAATGTGGACAACAGAAAAAAAGTAAACCTGAGGACCTAAGAGCTTTTTTAAAATTATTATTCACAAGGTTAACATATAAATAAAATCCACAAAACTGAGAAGATATCATAGCAGACATAAAACATTTAATAAAACAGACAATAAAAATGAAATTTAAAAAAATTAATCCGAAAAAAAGACATGAATAAGAGATTTTTGGAATATTTGGATTTCATTAACATCAGGGACTTCATATAGAGTTGAGTTTCATTATTGTCGACCTGAGAGCTGCACCGAGCTGAGAAGTGTTGAGGGAGAGGGCATAAAAATGGAAATAGCTGAGTTGGGCTTCAAAATAAATTCATAGGACTTTTAAAGGATGAATACCACAGTTTTATAAATGTATGAACTAAGGACATGTAGCCTATATTTAAAGCTAAGAGTTGTATTTTAGTCATTCAGCTTAGGGATGTCAATTTATTGAAATATTTAATCGCGGTTAATCGCATGATAGTCCATAATCAATTGCGATGATTCGTAAATTAATGTATCTCAAAGGGAGATTTGTCAAGTATTTAATACTCTTATCAACATGGGAGTGGACAAATATGCTTGCTCTATGCAAATGTATGTATATATTTATTATTGGAAATCAATTAACAACCCAAAACAATGACAAATATTGTCCAGAAACCCTCACAGGTACTGCATTTAGCATAAAATGATATGCTGTAATCATAACATGGCAAACTGCAGCCCAACAGGCAACAACAGCTGTCAGTGTGTCAGTGTGCTGACTTGACTATGACTTGCCCCAAACTGCATGTGATTATCATAAAGTGGGCATGTCTGTAAAGGGGAGACTCGTGGGTACCCATAGAACCCATTCACATATCTTGAGGTCAGAGGTCAAGGGACCCCTTTGGAAATGGCCATGACCGTTTTTCCTCACCAAAATTAAAAAGATGATTAAAAAGATGGGTGAGGACAGGAGGGAGTGGAGTTGTCATGTTTTGAGTAGTGGAAATGATGTTGCTGTTACCAATAAGGAAAAGGCTGAGATAAATACTTTTGTTACAGTTCACAGTTTCGATAATTTGTCTGAGGAGGGAAGAAGTGGCAGAGAGAAAACCAAATCTGAACTCTTAGAGGCACTTCGGAGAAAGGAAAGCACTGAGGATGAACAAAATGTCCCATTATTAAGTAAAACACTGGTTAAAGTGGGAAGACTGCACCAGGGAAAGATGAAATTATTATTTAATAAAGTGTGGGAAAAAGGAAAGTCTCAGGGAGCTAGAAGGAAGCGATTATTATTCCGATAAGGAAACATGGGAAGGATACCAGTAAACCATGGCATGTCTTTGACATCGCATGTCTGTAAACTGATGAATGTATTTCCTGGAGAAGAGAGGTATGGTGGCTACATACCACAGTAGATCTAGCGGAGGGAGGGGTACTGTGGATCCAGTGTTGTGTCTGGAGGATGAGATAAGAAAAGATCAAGTAACTAAAGAGACAGTGGTGTTTTCTGATGTGGCAAAAAGACATGTTATGGAGAGAAGGGCTGACGATCAAATTGTACATATTGTGGGAGTCGGATGGAAAGTTTTCAACAGGACTTTTCTGAGCGACACCCAGGTTAAAATAGGGTCAGAACTGTCACAAGCAAACATGCTGTAGATAATGTAACATCATGGGAGTGTTGTAAGTCCTACTTTATTTCCTGTGATGATATATTTGTAAATATGCCAATGGATATGGGAAAATCACTGTTTGCAGGTGACAGACGGGGCTCTGTGGAAAAGAGGGAGAAATGTAGTTAAGAAAATACAAGATGGGATTCGTGAAGTTGAAATGAAATGGGGATTCACATTTTCAGAGAAGTCAAAAGTTATGCTCTTCACAAGAAAGAAACTCAGGGATGGCAATAATCTTTTTTTAGTAGTCTATATTGACCTCCAGATCAACATGGAGAGAGTGCTGCTGTACAATGCAAATTTCCCCACTGCGGGACTAATACAGGAATATCTTATCTTATCTTATCTTATCTTATCATATCTTAGTTTCATCATTATTTATTTTATTGTTATTTTGATTTCCTTATATATTATTTATCTTTTATTATCTTAAATACCCATCTTTTATTGCTTTCTTATTCAATTAACTTTTATATTGGTTGTTTTGGTGTGCATTAGTCTCTAAATCCATTTTTAACATTCTACATTTTTTTCAATCGTCTGTACAGCACTTTGAATTTTTGAGTGCTGTATAAATAAAGCTTGATTGATTGATTGATTGATTGATTGATTGATTGATTTAAGAACATATTAACAGGAGTGTGGTGTGAAAGTGGACAAGGCAGAAGAAGATGCTTCCTAATGAGTAAAATCTGACATACTGGACACTGTAGGAGTTAACAACCTCCAGGAGACGGCAGTAGTGCACCAATTAAAGGATGTAAACTGCTTTTAATCTCAAAGAAGAAGAAGTATTCTTTTGGTCGTGTCTAGAAGGGAGCTTGCAAACCGCGAAATCTGATCTGAGCAAAACTCTCGCGGGACTTCGAGATCAATGCCTACAATCTCATTCGAGATCAACGCCTAACCTTCACATTCTCGCGAGAGTTTCTCTGGTTTGGGGGCTCCCTTCTAGCCACTAGAAGACGCCACATATCATCACATAGCATCGTTGTACGTAGCTAGGAGGCTAATCAAAGCGTTTGTTTTGAAGAATTAACGAAAAACAAAGTATTTAAACTTTAATATCGGAGTCGCTGAAAAACAGAAGCGTTACGCCGGCAAATGGTTCACAAGGTAGGTTGTTAAGATAAGATAAGTATTAGCCGGCTAGCTGACAAGAAGCTAGTAGATTAGCTACTGTTAGCTAGGATGCTAATGCTAATTAGCTTGTAGCTGATATGTTAAGATTAGATTACTTTACACTTTAGCTAGCTCTGCTGAGGTTTTAGTATTTTTCCAAGTCTCATTATAACCACAGAGAGTGTTGAAGTCATTGCTGTGCTACGTGAATTAACCTACATAACCTAACGTTAGTTATCTTTCACTGTGATGGTTTATTTACTAACAATGCCAACACATGGATTTAACTTCCTAAAGCTCATTTACATCACTGGATCATGTGTATTGTCTTAACAGCTAGTTACAGTGTGAACTGTTCTCATGAACTTTACATGAACTGCTTTGACACACCTAAAAGGTCCGATAGTGGTTGAGAGTTTACTCGAGGTCTTGAGTCATGGCTGATGATGACATGCTGGGAGGAGGAGTTTAGTCCAGGGGCCGATACAGGGCTGTTGTTGGGGTTTCAAACTGCTGAGGTGAACTTTACATAACTGGGGTGGATTTAAAAATGTAATTATACACTTTAAACAGTATTTTTCCCCCTCTGAACCCAATATCTGACTCCATTTGACACTCAAAATGTGTAGTTTAAAGGTCCCATATCATGCTCATTTTCAGGTTCATACTTGTATTTTGTGTTTCTATTAGAACATGTTTACATGCTGTAATGTTTAAAAAAAAAAATATTTTCCTCATATTGTCGGACTGAATAAACCAGTATTTATCCTCTGTCTGAAACGCTCCATTTTAGTGCATATTAATGGGATTGCAACGGAATTCCGTTGCTAGGAAACAGTTTGGATCCATGTTTACTTCTTGTCAGCTGATGTTATTTACATACACTGCAACAGGAAATAAACTGGGACACATTTAGAATGTTTATCTTTAAAACCATGTAATGGCCTAAATATTGTGTATTTGTGACATCACAAATGGACAGAAATCCTGACAGCTTGTTTCAAACGCACATTTTCTGAATACAGGCTTTGTGTGTTTCTCCGTATATTGAGCGTTTTGATAGTTTAACAGTATTTATATAGCACTTAAACCTGCTTTATAGTATAAAAAACATGAAAATCTCACTTTTTACAATATGGGACCAACAAAAAAACACATTGTGCTGCTTTGCAGATGCCAGGTCAACATGGCAGCTTGAAGCCCAGAAAGAGGAAGAGCAGCTCCAGAAAGGTTTGTGTTAACCTGTATACAGGGCAGTCTGTACAAAGAGCAAGTAAAGACAGCAACGGTTATGTTCTGCTGTTTCTCACTGAGTATATGTCTTAAGTCCAATAGTGTCTCTCTTTAAAACAAACTTCTTAAAGGACCATGTTTGATGTTGTTTTTTTTCCTAAACTGGACAATTGTTACTAGCTAGACTTTCACAACTGCATCTGGGAACTGTATTTGACACACACATTAGGCTCACTATTCAATATGTCTTGCATCCTTAACAAAGGATATTGATCATGGTTAGCTGTAACGTCATCCTAACCCTGGTCTTTAACTTCCTCTCACAGGCTACAAGGAGGAGATGTACGAAAAGTCCAAAGACACAGCAAGCGGCAGAGAGCAGTTCAGTAGTCAGTGGTTACAGTAAAACAGACGGTCCTCAGGAGAGACTCTCGCGCATCAGCTGTGAATGCCACCAGTCTGCAGGCAGGAGGAGATGCTCGGCATCACCAGAGCTCGAAGGACAGGAGGGCAAAGAAAACGAACTGAGGACGAGGCTGGACTTGGACAGCTGCAGAGGGAACGGCGTCAGGGACAAACAGGAGTCCGAGGACATGGAATGTGACGAAATCAGCAAAAACATCTTCCCAGATGACGACAGTAATCAGATTCTGCCTGTGGAGCAGTTCTTTGGAAACTTGGATGCTGTACAGGTGAGATATTTTGGTTTAGTTCTCATAACCACAGTACCTTCATCAATTGTTAAGTAAATGAAACTCTCACTGCCATTTGATTGAGAATATTATATTTAAACCAATAATGCTATTCATATATGCACTCATCACAAGGTCTTTGTGGGGTACGCGTACTGCTTTTAAATGTGTCCGCAGCGGCAGTTAGATTTGTTTAGATGAAGATTATGTCCATGTTGAATGAATTACCAAAAATCAACTTTTTTATTTTACTACAGGACTTCCCTCAGAGATCGTCAGCGACTTCTACCCGCGTTCACAGGGAGCACAGGAGACGTTACTACGCACCGGAGGACAGCGATGAAGACGAGGCGGGCCTCAGCAGTATGCAGCCAGATGACAGAGGGGACACTTAGTGAAGAGTAACTGCACTGATGACTGTGGTGGACTCAAAGTCACGCCTAAAGAAGGACATAAAACGCTCAGCACTTATGAAAAAGCAGCCAAGTTGAACTACTGTTCAGATGCTGCATTCAATCATAACGCTGTCACACATAACAGCATGTGTGACGATGAAGTTGCCCGCTGCGATGTGAGTATGGGAGGCATGGACTGTTGCTGGATCTGCTGTTAGCCTACCATCACCTACAAGCCATCATTTAATGTGTATTTGCTTTAAAGCTGCTTCCAGTACCCCACCATGTGCTGAAGAGATTCGTCACAACTCAAAAACTATTTTACCACTGGTATTTCTGACTTTGTTAATAGTTTGAAAGCAAACTTTGGGTGGTAAACTTGGAAATGTATAGTTGTTGACTTGACAAGGACCGTCCAAACGCACAAAAATGCCAAATTGTTTTTAACCCGTAACATTTAGCCTGGTAGCGGAATATCTTGTTTCATTTGATATTTTTTTAATATAGCCAGAGAGTATAAGGATTAATATAGCCACCTGTGGAGAACATATAGTGCCTGGTATAATTATTTATTGCTGAATTAATGCTCTTTCTTGGAGGGTGTGTTGGCACAGCACTTTATTTAGACAAATATGTTGACATAACATACTGCTTCATAATTTGAGTTTGCAGTTTGAGATTAGCCTTGAGAGATGCCAAACAGAACTGAATTAAACTAAAATTGTATAAATGTGGTGTGGAAGGAGGGTACACGCGTCAAAGAGCCGTTCCATAATGAGATATTTAATATCACAAATCCAGTGCATAAGATGAATGTCATTGTTCACCAAGTGTCATACACACATCTCTGCGTGCCCAGTTTGGGTTTGTTTTGGCAGCTGCTTAACATACTGTACAACACATCTGTAATATAACATATATATATATACATATATATCAACGCAGCTAATAATTTTCTCTGATGAGGTTCCTGCTAGGTTCACATTAGCAAACATGACAACATTCTATGTGAAAAATGTATTATTGAAAAAAACATGACTAGAAATGTTGAGGTTTGTGAAATAAGTCTTCAGCGTGGAAGTCAACTGAGGATAACTTAAACTAAATGTAATCCAGTCATCAAACTTTGATGTTAAAGGGATAGTTTGGGTGTTTTGAAGTGGGGTTGAATGAGGTACTTATCCATAGTCAGTGTATTACCTACAGTAGATGATGGTCAAAGCTGTTGTATCCATCTATGCTCTTGCCAAAGCCACCAGACTCCATTGAAAAAAACAGTAATTTTATCTCTCAGAACACGAGGGTTGCTGGTCTACCGTTGCCTCGTTTGTTTTAGATGTCGACCGATAGTGGATTTTTAAAGGCCGATATAATAACGATAGTTTGGAACAGGAAAAAGTAGATTATTTTGGCTGATATCTTCTTTACTTCTGCAGCAGCCTAGTGGGCTACTTTTGCATACGCCGTTTTTTGTCACTTAGACTTTAATAACTCGCAAGAGAACATCCTGAAGTGTGATTTGGTGGATTACTACTACTACTCCACTATCGGAGCACATTTCTGCCGATAGTTTGTAAAACGTCCTATCTGCGCCGTCTACCTCTACTTTGTTTATGTTATTGTGTGACTTTGGTGAACCAACAAAAGTCACACAATAATACAAACTAACTAACCGATCGAGGCAGCGGTAGACCAGCAACTCCTGTGATCTGCAAGGTAAAATTACAGCTATTTTCAATGAAGTCTGGTTGCTTTGGTGAGAGCATAGATGGATACAACGGCTTCAGTTCCTTGCCGGAAACATAGACGCTATAGTTGTAGCATAGTAAAGTGCTAAAAATATTCTAAATATAGCATACACTTAAACTGATATTGATTTAATTATTTTTATAAGTACCTCATGCAATGCCACTTCAAAAACAGCCGGACTATCCCTTTAACAGTAATTGCACTAGTGCTATTCACTCCTATGCAACTTCCTGACTGAGTGAATGCCGCATTGTAATCATTTCATGCCTTTTACATCACCGTGCCAACGAAAAAAATATATAATAAATGTTTTTCATGATTTTAAGCTTTGTTTAAGTATATTTACTTTTGTCTAACAAAGCACCGTCAGTCTGTATTAAAGCTCTGCAGGCTTCACTGGTTCAGAAAGCAGAATGTGGTTAAAAACAATCTAGCGAGGTAAAAAGGCCACGTCACCTGGTTTTCCATCTAATCTTTTTACAGCTGACTTCTGAGATAATAATTCACAGAATGTATCGGTATAATACAATGTGTCATCACAGTTCATAAAAATGAAGACAAATAGTTAAATCTTCTCATAAAAATAAGAGTAAAAATATTCACACCAAGCGCCTCTTCCTCCCTTTGACCTTCTGTTTTGAGTTGTCTGTGTTACTGGCTTGTCTAAAAACCCTCTTGGTGTCACACAGCAGGTTGTGAGCTCCTTTCTTGTGGCACACGATGTGAACCAGCTTCAGGTTTTCCCTGGTGAACAGCAGGCTGTAGAAGTAGTCCAGGTTAACGTCGGTGCTCTTGTGATTCTGTAGAGCGTCCAGCAGAGCGGGAATCACCGCCCTCTTCTTTTCAATCCTGTACACAAGACGAAGAAGACATGTTTTAAACAGCAGGTATCTTGTTCCAATTCATACGTCAACCACTGTTAGCTGTTATATCAGATCACTGTCTACCAAAGATTACTGATTAATGATTTGATTCTTGGTGATTTCAATATTCACCTGAATAAGTCCTTCAATCCTCTAAGTGAGATTTTCTGGCACTTCTCGATACATTTGGTTTCACTCTTGCATGAACCTACTCACTGCAGTGGTGACCCGCATGACTCGATTTTATCACAAATATTTATTCTAATATGTCAAATGAAATGTATGAATGACATACAATGGATGAATGTAGCTAGGCTTGTTTTGCCCTTTGTGACAGTGAAGTGCTTTTTTTTTTTTTTTTTTTACTTAAAGAGTCCAACCTGTGGTCCAGATTCCATGTGCTGAAGACAATCCTGCTGTCTCGACTGCCGTACGGGTTGATGGAGTGGAGAGACCGACACAATTCCCGCTCAAATGATCCCTGAGGAGGAGGAAACACAGAAAAAGAGGTGTAAAAGCAGTCAAAAGCAGGTGCAGTTCTTTCAAAATATTTGGGAAGTTGGGAGAAAGTGTCGCTGGAATTTATAGAAATTTAGCAAATGAGGAGGTGACTCTCAGTAAGTGGTTTTATTCCTGTAATACCTGGCAGGTGAACCATCCCTCCGGAGTACAGAGGCGATCTGGTTCCTTTTCAGTCCTGTCAAAGTAGCAGCCGTTGTACTTTGCCGTCTTAAGCATTTGCGCCAGGCTTTTTGATGTTTTCAGAAACTCTTCCTTGACTTTAGCCTTCTCTATGGTTTTAGCGGCAGCGTCCAACTGAGAACAGAGACATAACCAACGTTTTACACATTATGCCAGATGCTTTAAAAGGTATAATATGTAACAGTTGTCTGTTGCTGTTTGTAAACACACAGCATTCAAAGTTAGCCCCTCATCAACAGCTCAACGAGGGAGCGAAAGGAGAGAGAGAGCAGCAATGTTCGAGCGAGATAGAGAGTGAATGAAGATAGGTGGCGGCGTTAGTGAGAAACAAAGCAGTGAATTAGTCTATACATTGTTTTTGTTTTATAAATCCTGCATATTATTCCTTTAAGATTCATGAATATAATAAGGTGTTTCACCTCCTTCATGTAGCTCCGTATCCTGCTCTCACAGTTGGACTTCATGTAGGCAGACTTCGTCTTGAATCGAGCATCGACACCTGAAATGAAACCCCATTTAACAACAAACTCAGGTACAGATGAAATCTGAGTCACATCATGTGTTTAGTGAAACATTCAGCTTTTTGCTAATGTAGTTGCTTTCATATTGTACTGATTAGAAAAATATTTTGAGGCCTAAAGACCTCCAAAGTCAAGTCAGTTTGTTCCTCATTTCAATAAGGATGTTATTTTTTCATAGACAACGTCAGCCTGTATTCAGTCTGACATGAGCAAATGAATAAGAAGCTGATTAGAGACCGTTTTTAGATTATAGCACCAAATGGCTCAACAGAGCCGTGCTGTGGTGGGACAAAAACAAATTGAATTTGTCTTAAGGGTGGCTGATCCCCTCCGGAGCATGAATGTAAAGTTTCATGACCCTCTGCCTAATAGATTATAAGATACAGTATAATATCTTCTAAATGAATCTAAATTCACATTTTGCACAACATAAACATTATTGTTGTTGGTTGTCAATGTGGAATAATTTGCCACATAGTAATAAAGAGTCAAATGTCATTATAACATGTGTTGGAAAAATACATACATGCAGCATCCTTATTTAACAGAAATTGCCTCCACATAACAATAAAAAGATGTTTTATTAATGTGAAAAGGAGCTTGTTATAACAAGAACGTTATCTTATAACAAGAAACAATGTCATTTGTGTACCTTTGAACCAGTCTCCATCCTCCTCTCTGCTCTCGAGCTCAGATCTGTCCTCCAGGTTATGAAGCAGGTCAGTCAGGATTTTACGCCTTTTAGGAGACTGCTCATCAGACAGGAGCCCCTTCGCCGCTTCAATGAGGCCGTCGGCGTGCCGGTCTGTGTTCAGTAACTGGCCGATGTCACACACAACTGGAATTGGAACCACAGGGTTTAGAGGGGGTCAGACATCATCCTACCTTTAAATGTACTGTTTGTCTAGTCAGGAGAACACATACACAAGTTTAGAGTTGAAGCATTTGTTTAATGGTGTCTGAGGATGATTCACCAACCTCCGCTCCATGTCTGATCTTTGCAGAGAAGAACAAGTTCAGTGTTGTCTGGCAGAGTTGGGAAGAATTCCTCCGTCACTTCTGTCCCGTCCGCATACAAACAAACACGTGCACCAGAAGATGGCAACTGGGAATAACATGAAGTTATACAACAATGAGAATAATAATAGTTTAAATTCAAGTGAAATTTAGGACCAAATTATGACATTTTCTTTCTTTTTCTCCCAAAAGGGTTCTGAGCCATTTCAAAAAATGTATTTATTTAAATGTATTTTTCGAGTTTCACATTATTCAAAAGGGATGCCCACTATCTCTCGCTCGTTGTCTTACACTATGACCACTTGTGAATACCGTGATAGCCATCTACGGACAACAAAAAGCCTGCCAAGAAGCAGCAACGAAAGATGTTTTCACAGAATGTGCAGATAATCTGAAGCTATGATGACAGAATACGGGGATCTTTTAGATGAAATGGTGCCTTTACATCACAGAGCTATCTGTGACGCAGTCTGTTCAGATTAAATGGATATATTTATCTTATCTTGGGCTGGAGGACATGGCGGTGTGTGCTTATCTGCCCTCCTTTAAATGAAGATGATCTGTTGTAGCTACTATCTCAGAAACACTTGGTCCTGTGTAACATTTCATTTGAAAGAAACAGCATGTTTCAAATGAGCTTTACAATAAAATATCTGCTGTGTGTGTGACTTGTTTTTTGCACTTACATTACATTCATACACACTGGTCTCTAGGGTAGTTCACTCTATAGCTTTCTAACCTGTTGCTACCTACGTCTGTGGTGTGTTTAGGTGCTGCTGTAATGCTAAATTTCCCTCCTGTGCATAAATTAAGTTGTTTTTATCTTATATGCAGATAATGGGAACATGTTAGCATCTCTCTTGTGGATCCAAGTTGTCTGAACGTAATGTGAAACTAATCTTCTCCCACAGTATTAAAGGTCTCATATTATAAAAAAGTGAGATTTTCATGTTTTTTTATTATAAAGTAGGCTTAGGTCCTATATAAATACTGTGAAAGTATCAAAACACTCAAACCACAGAGAAATACACACAGCCCGTATTCAGAAACTCTGCATTTGACACAAGCCGTCAGGATTTCTGCACATTCGTAATGTCACGAATATACAATATTTAGACAATTACACAATTTTAAACTTAAACATTCTAAATGTGTCCCAGTTTATCTCCTGGTTGCAGTGGATGTGAACGTCATCAGCTGACAGGAAGTACACATGGACCCAAGCTGTTGCCTAGCAACGTGATTCTGTTGCAATTCCGTAAAAATGCGTTAAAACGGAGCGTTTCAGACAGAGTTTTTTTTTTTTAACATTACAGCATGAAAACATGTTCTAGTAGAAACACCAAATACAAGTATGAACCTGAAAATGAGCATAATATGGGACCTTTAAGGCTCTCCATATAGCTTATTATAGGTGAAGGTGACCTTGGTTTGGACCAAACAGCTAAAGTTACACTGAAAATATTCCAAGCAGTCTCAACCAGTCATTTGTGTAGCTGTTAAAGTTACCAGAAGCTCTAATATAACAGCTGTTTGTTTTTGGTTTGTTTTACTATATGCTCGCTGCAGAGAAAGCGGAAGTGTTGTTATAAACCCAAATAAAACACACGAGCTCACCTTTAATAACTTGCAGCCTTTTTTAAGCAACTCCTTCACATCTTTTGCTGCAACTCCGTACTTTGTGTTTTCATCACGACTCCTAATTTTCACGGGTTTAGTTTTCCTGAAGAGTCCAAACATTGCACTGTTTTGTTTTCACTGTTTTGTAACTACCGCTTCCTTTTCTTCTTCTTCTTCTTCTTGAGTCTGACTGCACTCAGCGGTGGTGTGTAGCTGTTGCCACCTAGTGGTTCTCTTCTGCTATTGTCTTTGCTTGATAGATACAGTAGTTATATAAACATACATTAACAGTATAAAAATAATATTAAAATAGAAATATGTAAGGCGAGGAAAATATGAATAAAAGAAAGAAAGAAAAAACAAATATTTTTTTGCCAAATTAGAATTTTTGAGTTTTAAGTTTTCAATCATAGTCAAATGTGTTTTAAAAACAGTATCTTTAATACTTTTTAATTTAATTTAATTCAATTCTATTCTTTTTTTGTTTGCTTATTTATTTATTTATTTTTATTTAAATTTTGAATGCTGATGTTGTTTTCTCTAGTGTACTTATTGTGTTTGTCTCTAAACTCAACTACTTAAAAATTGTTTTATAAACTATTGTAATTACGAACTGTAAACTGCAAAATATACAAAAAACAACGTCGAAAAAAAGGGGAACAAATAA
>CAKALG010009093.1:0-10327 GCA_916700815.1 Helicolenus hilgendorfi
GCACCACGTGGAGGGCAGGAGTCAGGTCAGAGATCCGTGGAAAAAGTCACTCAGAGAAAGAGACTGAAACAAAGGGGTTGTTGCTACGTCTCCATCATCCATCTATCTGTCGGACGGCTGCAGTTTTAAACCAAGAAAAATTGATGTAGATTCATTCTCTGGCTTCCAGAGGTTTTCTGCTAAACCGTCCCATGGGGGTCTGCTGGACGGAGCGAGATGGTTCACATTACCAATATGCTGCTACTGTAGATCTCACTTTGTTTGCTTTCAGACACAGTTGTGTTCTGCCAATGCGGGCAGAAACACATGCCAGCGGAGGAATTCAGAATGTTATGATACGAGATGATCTGCATTACTCATTAAGATGCCTGGCAAATGTGTGTTTGTGTGTGTGGATGGGGGGTTGTGGAGGCAACAGGGGGCAGGAAAACCACATCCATATGGTGAAGCGGCTCCACAGAGCCCTATTTTTCCATAAGCCTCTACCCCCAACACCAACCCCAAATACCTCACCACCCAGCTCACACACGCACAGCTGATGTATAGGAAAATAGGTTCAAGTAGCATGAGAGCTGAGGTTCTCCAGACAGACTTTGCCCCCCCCCCTCCTTCTCTGGTCTCATTCACAGTAGCTAAGCCACAGTCTGCATCAGCTCTGTCCCAATATGATGATTGATTGAGATCTCGATCACAGTTTGATTATGTTTTTTTCTCTCTCTGGCTTTTCCACAGGGCGCCCCTGGTCCCCATGGAAACCCTGGCCGAGCTGGTCCACCCGGGCTCAAGGTATCTTACGCACTCTTAGTCTAACTAGTCAGCCTTTTTTTTTTGTTTTTGTCCGGCAGCCACGTACATTTTTCCATTACGTGATTATGTACCTGCCTCTTCTACTAATTTAATAAGAAGTTTATGATCTTCTTTTGCCTCTAATGTGAATGAGAATCCCACGAGGATGTGTTTGATTTTCAGTTTTTCTATATCAGCTGGAATCCATAAAGAGCAACAGGGGTAATGGAGCTTTGTGGCTGAACAATCAGGGCCGTCTAAGTTCACAGCAGTGCACACCTGGCACACTACAAACACCACGACACCTAATACTGAAGAGCTGTATCACTTTAACATGTGTGTTCCAGAGGTGAATGTCAGGATTCCCATTTGTATGTAAAGTTCACTAAGGTTGTTCAGATTCTCGGAGATCGGCTCGATTTAGCCCCAAATATGCTGTAACGTGTGTGTGTGTGTGTGTGTGTTTATGCATTTATATGCTGTGAAATGAATGTGAGTCTATGTGCGGAGAGAGGAGGGTAGTTGGACGCCGGGGGAGTTGGAAGTGATTTATCAGAGCTCCAGGGAAAGACGTTACGAGTCGGAAAGTGAGAACTCCAAATAAATCTGTCTAATTTTAACGTGTGAACAGGAGATGACCCGGCCCAAGACAAATTCTCTGCATCCCACATCTGATTGTCTGCGCTGATGTATGCTTTAGCAAACACCCTTGACCTCTGGCAGTGTGTGCTCAAAGTACATAGTGAAGAGCAATACTGATATTTAAAGTGCATTATAAAAATGCCATGCATAAATGACCACTGTGTAGCTACCCTGACCTCCCCAGGTCACCCAAAAGGCTATGTTTGTCCTTGTCACCCTGATGTAATTTATATTATTGCGTTCTTCACTTTTTACAACCTTCTTCCCATCATTATGTACCTGATTCTCACCCCTGTCTGCTACCTATTAGTTACTTAAAGGAACTTACTTACTTGCTTTCTTGGCATTGAAACAAACATAGACTATATTACTGAAGTATGAGGAGTAGTTACAGAACACTGTTTTAGTCCGACACCCAGGCCAGGCACCACGACTCAAAATGCCATACCCTCAGAAAGGCTAAATAACAACAACAGCAGGAGGCTACTGTTACAAAATCAAAGAATACATGTATTAATCAGAGCACTCTCTAAGAACATATTCCACTATCTTAGAGCCCTAAATATATTTGAAGTCCTTACCGTAGCGGCCCGGTGTTCGAATCCGACCTGCGGCCCTGTGCTGCATGTCATCCCTCTCTCCCTCCTCCTTTCATAACTATCGCTATCAAATAAAGGCATCTCTTAAATCTCTCTCGCTCTCTTTCTACAATCACGAAAAGCAAGCAGGCTAAAAAACCGAACTAAGAAACCGTGTTCTGTCTATCGTTCTCCTCCGCTCCGTTTCAGTACTACGGACAGCACCAACTATTTCTTGGCTGGGAGCAGTGAGCCTGGAGTCTCTAGGAAGTCACTACACCCGGCCAACAAAGTAATAAGTGAGCTTTATAGGAGCTTCATTAGTGGACTTTGTGTTCGATTTTGTTAGTATTTCCCAAAAGGTTGAACACCACAACCTTTGAGATGCATATTATATAATCATATAAAAGTCCCTGATAATTATTGATAATAAAAGTTATACGCTGCAAGGCAAATATTTGAAACCGTGCCTCAGTGAATGAAGAGTAAGTTCTGGTCAGAGCGGTGCAGAGCAGACTTCTTCTACCTGGCAGGTGTGTTGAGAGAATGACTCTGAAGCGTTTGATGTCTTGGGGTGCGCTGCGATCTTTGCTCTTTCATCATTAATAAATGAAACAAAGTTGTAAATAGCAGGGGTCCATGCCCTCAGCCCTCTAGGCTAATTTCCGGTCCACAGCTTTGATGTGCCGAAGCCCCGTTATTGTTACCTGCTGACAATGACGCTTGCTGTGTTTGACTGGAGGGGCACTGTGTAATGCACTATGCCTAAGAAAAGCATGAATGAATTTGTTTTTTTCATCAATTAGCTTCCAACTATCCAGTATGGGATTTAGAGAGGCAAGCTTTTGTCACCTTAAGTCCAAATGAAAGGTGTTCCAGTGAAATTGTTTTGTTAATATGATTGTTAGTAGGATACTATCAGTACATTTGGGTCATTTTCTTCCATACAAAGTCCTCCTTTGTCTTTTCCTTTTCATCAGGGGAGAAAAGGAGACCCTGGCATCTCACCTGGGCCAGCACCTAAAGGAGAAAAGGTATTGTGCCCCTCCTTTTATTACACGCTACATTCATTTATACCCATGTCCTGTTTGGTAAGCTCCTAGCACATTTACGATTGCTATTTGTGCAACCACGCATTGCTGCATTTTAACGTTCTCGCTTTCTGTTCTAGGGAGACTCAGGGATTCTCGGCCCGGTTGGAATGACTGGCCAGGAAGGTCGTAAGGTAAGACCGAACAATACACCTGAATACTCTTGCAACAAATTCCTCCCAATGAAAATGAAATTGAGTGTTCTTAAATGCTCCCATTTACCAGTTGATGTTGTGAGTGAGCAAAGTGGTTACATCTGCAAACTTTGAATAGTGAGGCCCTTGAAAAGTTTGGGAAAGCCCAGGAAAGAAAATTTGCATGACTCATTGTTGCCATTTCATAACCGTTTTGTTTTGGTATTGTGTCTGTTGTGATGTTTTTATGTATCTCTGTGTGTGTGTGTGTGTGTGTGTGTGTGTGTGTGTGTGTGTGTGTGTGAACCCATTCATCTTCTCCTTAATTCTCTCCATCTCTCTTTCTCCTTTTGTGCTGTGCTCACCATTTCTTCCATCTGTGTTGGCTGGAGCACAGAGCACAGAGGGGTTTTTAATGTTGGCAGGAAGGATGTCGTGAGGGATGAAGGGGGAGGTTTTTGTCATCAGGGAAACGAGGATGGGGATCATGCACTCAAACACAAAAATCACCAGTGTCTTAGATTTTACTTATGTCACAACTTGAGTGATTCATGAGTGTAGGGAAGACAAAGTGGGACAGAGCTTCTGCTAGACAGGAGTGGAACAAGCACAGACCAAGAGTGATTCCAAGAGGAAAGTTAGAGTCGTGGATGTTCATGGTTGTGTGCATATATGCTTGCATGCTTGTAAGTGTGTGTGTGCATATAAAACAGACATCAATTAGATACAATACAGCAGTGATTCCTAACCAGGGGTATTTATACCCCAAGGGATACTAATGCAGTTGCAATATGGTAAGTTGCTCTGTTAAAAAAGAAAAAAAGAAAAATCAACTAGTTAGCTTGCAATTGTGTTAAATAGCTAGTTAGCAATTTAGCAGAGAAGTCTAAACAGTTCTTTAGTTGAAATAGTTAGCTAAAAGTAACCAAAACAATTGAAATAGCTAAAAGTAACTGATGAACAGTTGAAATAGTTAGCTAAAAGCAATGCATAAACAGTTGAAATAGCTAAAAGTAACAGATAAACCATTAGCGTTGGTTAGCTAAAAGTAGCGGATAAAACATAAATGTTAGCTAAAAGTAACAGAAAAACCATTAACGTTAGCTTAAAGTAACAGATAAAACATAAACGTTAGCTAAAAGTAATGGATTACAGTTCAAATAGTTAGTTAAGAGTAAAAGTATTTGAAATAACTAGCATTAAATGTTGAAAAACAAACCTAAACTATTTTATAAAAAACAATATTGCTTTTTATAATAGTGTTAAATAACTTCCAAATTAAAATCAATTGATATGAACTACAGTTCATATCAAAGTAAAATATGATTGAGCTTAAACAATCGGATGTAAACACACGTCTCATGGTGGCAGAAAAAGATCTCATAGACTGCTTTCTGTCACATTCTCTATCAAACAGAATTGAGCCAATTGATGCACACATTTCAAACAAAGTAGAAGAATTAGTTGAGTAATTGAGTATAGCAGATAGAGTGTATGTATTTCAGCGGAGGTGTAAAGTGCATTAGCATGTATTCACTGACTTCCCAGAGCTACAGTGCTCTGTAACAAGAGCGCCGGACTCAAGTTGGATGGCTGCCTCAAGTTTAACATATGGCTTTTGTTAGGAGTCGGCTTTTCTCTGTGTGTCTCTGTGTCCAGTTGCATGTCTCTGTCTCTCTCTTTCACACACACACAGTCAGAATGGAAAATGTAAAGCTGGTGGAAAACAGATTTCTTTCAAGCTAAAAATGAGTCTTGGCAGCGAGTTGACAGCCAGTCAGAAAGTCAGACAGTGACATGTGAATCATTGCTGCAGGTGAGAGTGTATTCCACTCTGAGATTAGCCACAAATTATTGTTTAGCGTAGAGGTGACATTACCTGGGAAACTGAAAACTCCCTACTTGTAAACACTGTGCAGATGCTCAGTAAATTGTCTTCACAATACCCAAGGGTACATTATAGCGGCCCCCTAGGAGTATATCAGAATGACATCACTTTATCATGTCGGGAAGTTGTTGCCATGACATCTTCAACAACACACACTCTGACGTCATCACAGCATGCCTCAGGTATTGGTCAATGAACCACAGACATGATGACTGTAGAGGAAACTTGTTAAATTAGCCGCAAGGAGTCCGCTTCCTTTCCATTTACACAAGCACAGAGCGGCTAATTAACCCCCTTTTTGCGCTGAACAAGAACTTCTCACATGTCTCAGCTGTGCTTCACACTGTTGATGTTAATTAATCATGATCCTATATGCCTACACATTGTACCGCTATGACAGTGATGTGAGTCAATGTCTAAACTGCTCTGCGGTAGCACAGACTCTGTAGAGACAGGCTTCGTTTTGTTCTGTTCGTTTTTCGGTCAGCTCAGGTGGAAAATCCTAGGCGTGTCCCCGTCCTGATGCAGGTCTCTCCACTGAGACGCTGCTGCAAGGTCAATGCAATATTGAAAAGCAATGATGAATGAATTTCATTTGCAATTACATGGCAGTGTTGGGCCACCCTGAAACACCCATGCGCTGTTTCTTCCTCTTCCTCTCGAGCTGTTTCGTCTCGCTCGCTTGGCTCGTTTCTGTGAAGCTGTGGTTTAGGAAAACGGGACAACAGCGGCTTTTCCTCTGTTCTGCTCTGTATTTTTCCCTTCCACCTTCTCTGTCTCTCACTCACACACACACACAAATGTACATACACACTTATACAGGCGCTTCATCAGCCTTAGCTTGACACTTCAACCGGGAATTCTGGAATTTGGCTGCTGGTTTTCCATGGAAAACTTTAATGGGGAAAGCAGCGATGTGCTTTGAACGTGCGAGAGGAGAGTGTGATTTTACGCCGCCAGACAAGCCAAGCATGTTCCGCTCTGTACAACATTTGTTCTACCAAGCAGACTCTCAATGGCTTTTCAGTATGGTAGGCAGGGTCAAGGAGAGGGGACACACACGGGGCCAAACCTCAACTACAAGGCCACATTACAAGCCACACATCTTACCTTACTGCCTCCTTCCTTCCTTCTTTCCTCTACGTCTATTCCCAATGATAGTTGATCTGTGTCTTCTCTTCTCACTGTTTGTCTGCCTTTTCTACATCTGTCTTTCACACTACGACTGTTTTTTCTCCCTTAAAGCCAAGACATACTGTACTTCCACATCTTTAACTTTGTCTCAGTACCTCTAGTTTGTAGTGGAAGTTTCGAGTTTTTAGGGTCCACAATTATCGCTGGATACCTAATCTTATTATGTCTATGCTTTGGTGGATGTTGATTAAAGGAATAGTTTGTCATTTTGGAAATAATTAGTATTTGCCTAGCATTAGATGAGAAGATCAATACGACTGAGGGCGGAGCTAGAGTCAGGATGCAGTTAGCATAGCTTAGCATTAAGAAGTCGCTGTACCCGGCTGTTGTCCGCCAAGAAACAGCATGTAACTCCCAGTAAAACTAAAAATATGCAGCTACAGCTAATCCATAAACACTCATGTAGACTCTGGATTCTGTTATGCTACATTTTTGGAAAATATGACTGTCTAGAGACACATTGTGTTGGGTTTTTGTTAATAAAAAGTGCATATACATGTGCTTTTCACATATGTGCCATGCATACATGTGTGAGAGTCAATAATGGGTGATAGTGTGCATAGACTCTTATGTAAATACAGTCATAGACCTGTATTTTCCTTGCCTCTTAGCACACAGTGAAGCATTGTGTATGTAAATGTATGAATTAATCCTCGTGCTGGATCTGTTGTTATTGCTGACTAGTTCAGACTTCATACAGATATTTTTCCTTTAAAACTAAGTCCAAACCATAGTTTTCTTAACAAGAACATCCTACAAATACAAAGTAGAATGATCTTCCCTGCAGGGGCTAGACGGTGTATTAATCATACTCGTTTCCCTCATTCATGCAAGACAGTTTATTGTACGACATTAATCTGTCTGAAGCTCCCCAAGACCTGTTCCAAACCAAACTCTCTCCATTTAGCTCTAAACTAATAAATCCACATGCTCATCATCAGCGTAATTATGGGAGAATTCAAATCAACCATCATTTTCTTTGCATGTTTCACAAGAAGCACAACAAATCATTGCTCTGTCTTCCGCCGCGCTCGTAGTTTCATAGTGATACTGCATGCAAGCTGCTGAAATTGCGGTTCAGACGGGGATGAGATGAGGGATGTTTTTCCGCCGGTTAAATTTCAACCAAATTGTGAGGTGAGGTTCAAGCAGTTGTTTGTTACGTCTATGCCCGCCAGACATCCGCATGGAGGGTTTATGTTCTGATGCACATGCAGCACATGCATGGAGCCGGGCGATTGCTCTGAGCAATCATCTGGCTCCATGTTGCAGAGAGAGAGAGAGAGAGAGAGAAAGAGGCGGAAAGATGAAAGCAGAGATTAATGAGGTGAGGGGTATATTTCTGATACCAGTAGCGACAGTGGAAGACACGTATTCATCATCCGTGGTGTACAGTTGTTAACAGACATGAGGTTTGGGCTCATTTGAACACCCACAAAGTTAAGTGTGTGCAGAGTAGCTGGTAACGCGTCAGAGGAATGACATGACTTCTGCAGAAACAATATGTCTTTTATTTTATTTCTGCCAAAATGCGCTCAACGTTCCTTGGGGCACTGCTCGGCTTAGTGGCGTAGGATGGAGGACGGGCGGGGGTGTTACGGGTGCTACCGGGGAGCTAAATGAAAAGCATTCTGGTGGGTTTATCTGATTGAACACACATGCTCGTTAAGCAAGTGGCACTAAACACAGGCGGGCTGGTGGGAATGCCCGCTCTCATTAGCAAGCTCATAATGAGGGAGATAAGGATCTGAGATGGTCTAGCTGGGGTTGGGAGGGTATGGTTAATACCCGGGACCCACAGTATGTGTGTGTTTGTGTGCTCGCGGACCTCACAGCACAGCTTGAGAGCATAAGCCGGTACACATGTTTGTGCTATAAGTAAGCCATGTAATAAGATGACGGTACATGTATCTTTGTGTGTGAATGTGCATGTGTGTGTGTGTTTCCCTTCCTGTCTTTGCATGTGCACACATATGTGTTTGTGTGCCATGAGTGGAATGAATGGCATTAAGGAGATTACATCTCCTGAAATGTGGAGACGTGGATGGAAAACAGTAGGGCTGCCCCTTCTTAGTCGATCAGTCCACTAATCGGTTGTCTTGGTCTCAGGCGGCTAAGATTTCTTTAGTCAATTAGTCATTTTTTTATGCTTATTTCATGCTGAATGACAGGCCTGTTCAGGCACTTTGTTCATTTATAAATATGAAAAAAGTATTTAAAAAAAAATTATAATTTCTTCAAATAAGAGAGTTTATTCCCATTCATCACCAGGGCTACTGACGCTGTTACGGACTGTTAAAAGAAGGGCTTTCAACGTTTTCACATTTTTGAGAGGAAAAACTGTCATGGTCATTTTCAAAGGGGTCCCTTGACCTCTGACCTCAAGATATGTGAATGAAAATGGGTTCTATGGGTACCCATGAGTCTCCCCTTTACAGACATACCCACTTTATGATAATCACATGCAGTTTGGGGCAAGTCATAGTCAAGTCAGCACACTGACACACTGACAGCTGTTGTTGCCTGTTGGGCTTGAGTTTGCCATGTTATGATTTGAGCATATTTTTATGCTAAATGCAGTGCCTGTGAGGGTTTCTGGACAATATTTGTCATTGTTTTGTGTTGTTAAGTGATCTGCAATAATAAATATATACATACATTTGCATAAAGCAGCATATTTCCAATATATCCCATGTTGATAAGAGTATTACATACTTGACAAATCTCGAAACTCAGTTTCACAGATCTGTCGATTAAATCGTCTATTCGATTAGTTGACAAAATCGTATGAGCATTAGTCAACTAAAATTTTCTTTGGTCGGGGACAGCACTAGATCGACCTAGAGGAGTAAATCAAGCTAATGGCAGATTCAGATTCAGACACATGCAGGCGAATCAGACAAACATAAATTCGTCAACACGTTATTACAACTGCCCAACAAGCCGAAATCAACTGGAAATTTTCAAAAACATCAGTCAGACACAGGCGCCGTGTGTCTGCAAGTGCATCCATCCCTGTTCTCTTTCACAAAGCTGTGGAAAACACACACACACACAGGTTGCTGCTTGTGTAACGGCAGCGGTCTGTCAGCACCTGGTGACATCTATGTTTGCTTAATGTGTATTACTCGTGTATTTTCATATGAGCGCCAAGCGTCTCCTCCTAGTGGTCTTTTGATGATGTGCAACAGATGATGTGAGGTGAGACAGAAATGAAAGTTTGGATTTGTCTTAGATACGGGGAGAAAGTTTAAAGATTAGTTCAGGGATGAAAACTAAAATATAGATTTATTTTGTTTGAACTGCGATATCGGTAACGAATTTATTGTTGACACAGTTGCTGTACCTATTGAAGTACTGAATGTGGAGTATAATGCTGACAGTGGCAGTTTAAAATGCTGTTATGAAGGTGTAAGCCACTGAAAGTGATCATGTAACATAATGAGAAGAGGGATGCTGTGTCCTCTCCTCCTGTTGCAGTCAGATGTCAGGGCTAAAGGATGGTTTACAGGAACTCAGGGAGTCTTGGCTTGGTCCTCTGGAGCTGTGGTTTAGGAAAACGGGACAACGGGAGTCTTTCCTTTCTTTGCCCTTCTGTTTTTATTTTGCTTTTTTCCCCTTTTTTCCTTTCTTTTATGTCTTGCTGTCTCTCACTCTATCAAACTGTGGTCTGGAAACGCTTGCATTCCCACCTTTGATTTAGTTTTTCTCCGCTCTTTGTTGGGGGTCTGTGTTGCTGGAGTCAGCAGAACTGAAGAAAAGCACTATGTCAGGCTGTCTTCATCGTTGTAGTCTGGAAGGAGGGAGCTGCTATCTGACTCAAACAGGAAGGCATTTATATCCTCACCGTGCCATGATCCTGGCGAGCACCGTTTCTCTACGAACACAGCCAGTGGAAAGTCTGATCCCATGACAGGAGGGCAGATTGATTCCTTGCATATGGCACTGAACTTGTCTGTCGGGGCTGTTATCGTTAACATGCATATTTTACTTTGCACAAAACTCCACTTTGTT
>CAKALG010009094.1:0-13099 GCA_916700815.1 Helicolenus hilgendorfi
TGGTCCAGCTCAACAGTCCGCTGCAGGTTGGCAGCACGTACGAGCTCCTCACCGAGTTTGTTGGAGAGCTGGCCGACGACCTGGGAGGATTCTACAGGAGTGAATATAAAGAAGATGGGGTGAAAAAGTATGATGGTCATTTTAATCTTAAATTGTTTTTATTAAATTGATTTAGATTGGAGAATTATGCCATAGTGAGGATTTAAACAAAGTGTAAATATTAATATGTAGTAATGCAGGATTTAAACAATTTTACAGACATGCGTTTGAACTAGAACTTCACTTATAGGAACAGTGTGTAACATTTCGGGGCTCTATTAGCAGAAATAGAATATAATATTCATAACTATGTTTTCATTAGTGTATAATCACCTGAAACTGTCATTGTCTGACGGCGTTACAACGGTTTTGCTCCTGGCGGCTCACGGTACCGCAGTCTTGGAAAGGGAGAAGTGAGCGGTGGGGTACTCAGTTGGTTGCAATCTGCAACCACACCACTTGATGCCGCCAAATCCTACACACTGTACCTTTAAAAGATACAGTTTGGCATTTTGGTAAATGTGCTTAGTTGCTTTCTTTGCCGAGAGTATTCAAATTCACAAATATGAAGGATATTACTACTGCTGAAACCGCAAAAACACATTTTGTCTTTGCAAACGGAAATTATGTAGGTTACATGGAACCGGCGGGTTAGAGCTGTCAGAACAGGGCCAGAGTACCATCCTGTATTAGCTCTGTAAATGATGGTAGATTTGAGATTTGTTCTCGGTCTAGGTGGTAAGAGACATCTTGAACTTGCTTTCCTTGCCTAATTATGTTCTCTACGGATGTACACGACTTGGTCAGTAGAATAGCCTCTGTGGTTTCTCGTCATTTAAGACCTTCCTGAAGAAGATCAGGAGACTGGATTGTTATCTGTCGTTTACAGGAAGCAATGAGAGATTATGTTGCAATTCAATGCAACCACACGACTGAATTCTGTGGAAGTTTTGGACTGGGAAACCATATGTCTGAACATGCCATGTTCACACCATTTTACATGGGAAAATTATTCTTGAAATTCCCATAATGAGGGAGAAGTAAAAAAACAGGTTTAGGGAAAGTGGAGTACAACAAAAAAAAAACGGACAATCACTTCATTACAAAATAACTCCTAGAAGACATTGAATAGGGGTTATATTATAGTATGAGAGTATCTAGTTGTGGAGGGTTCCTTTAACATTTTATGCGGGTGTTAATTATTGCGTTTTCATCTGCTATTGTCAGAGTTTTGGCCACGACTCAAATGCAGCCAACGGATGCCAGGAAAGCCTTCCCCTGCTTCGATGAGCCCGCCATGAAAGCCGTCTTCCACATGACTCTCATTCACCCCCATGACACTGTGGCTCTTTCCAACTCCATGAACTACGGCAAGTTCTGTGTAACATTTCCTAGTAACCAAAAACTTCAAGTGTATTGTACCATACCTCGATTACATTTTGTAATGTCCAAATTTAATTTAGAACAGCAAATATAAAATGTTCAGCTATATTATACTATATTTATACAGTGAGTTTATTATTCCTCATTTCGTCATCCATGTTTAATCTGCTGCTGTCTCCCCCCCACAGAGCCTGTTAACATCACTAAGGATGGACACAATGTAACCCAGACAAGCTTTGGACCTACAGAGATTATGTCAACCTACTTGCTGGCTTTCGTTGTGTGTGAATTTACATACATAACGAGAAAGGATAACGACGTTTTGGTAATTATTTTTTACATTTTACCATACAAATGGAAATGGGTGTAAAATTTCTACATTATTTACATGTTTTTTTCTGAATACTTCTATTATTATTAACTTAAAGTGAACAAGAAACATTAATAATCAGCTTTGAGAACTACACTTCATCTCAATACCACTTCTGCTGCTATTTCTGATACTAAATCTGCTGCTACTACTTGAAATAGGCCCACTAATTTAAGATGATCTGACTCAAGGCTCACAAGAACTCCTTTTTAAATGTATCTGCACTATGCATCTGCTCTGGATGCTGATGCACAGTTTGAAATTATAACATCATAGCATATTGAGGGAAATTGCAGCCATGACAGCAGTTTTGAAGAAGTATTATTGATTTAAGAAATAAATGCATTAAATGAGGGATCTTCATGGCTCATTGCTGTGAAATTGGATCCTTGACATTATGGATTATCCCAGTAAACACTGGAATGAACAATGCTATTACAGAACACTGTGCAGCTGTGTAACCAATACTTTGAAAGTTATAACTGATGGTGATTTAATTTGAATCCTTGTGTATTGTATTTGTTAGTTAACTGTATGATTGATTGAAGTGAATTCAGTCACGCTATTACTACCACCTTCCACTGCTGCCAATACAAACACCAGATGTTGGCTCGTCTGTCTTTTGCTGCTCAACCCTGTTGGTCTCAGTGTTTCTATGCTGCCCTCTGCTGGACTGAAAGCTCTACCATATTTTCTTCTGGTTAATAAAGCACTGTTTGTGTCCAGATCAGGATCTGGGCTCGCAAGAAGGCTATAGATGAGGGCCAGGGAGCATATGCCCTGGAGAAGACTGGGCCCATACTGGCTTTCTTTGAGAAGTACTACAACTCTTCCTACCCCCTGGAAAAGTCAGGTAGGAACACACACAGACACAGACCACAGTAAAATAGAATTACACTACTTTAGTACTACTAACCAATATTACTTTTTTAATATTAACCTTTATTCAAACAGGGAAGGCCATTGAGAGCAGCTCTCTTTTACAAGGACACCTTGATTACATTACATATAAAACATTAGAAGCACACAGAAGTTACAATATACGTCAAGAAATTATACAAAAAGCAGGCCAAGGACATCAACATAAGGGACAGCATCAATTCATTAAAAACACTTGCATTCACACTTCTATATGTTATTCAAAAGAGATTTAAATTGATTAAAAGGGGTTAGTTTACAAGCTTTTGCAGATTGTTCCACTTGTGTGGAGCATAGTATTTAAGAGCCAGTTTTCCAATCTCGGTGTTAACATGATTATTTTCGAACAATAGAGTTCATAGTCCATAACAGATAAAAAGGTACTACAATATTTGGTAATACATGCCTTGTTTCTGTTTTTAAAAAAATGCCAGTTTCGCTTTTAGGGACTTAGTCGGTTCATTTATATATTTTTTAAAGCAGAACTTGTCATCGAGCCAAAAACCAAGGCATTTATAAAAGGAAAGTCTTTCAATCTGTGTCCTATTAAGAGTAGTACTACTCATTTTAGCTTTCTAGAGGACAGCATGCATTTACTTTTTTTGTATTTATTTATAATTTGACAGCAATTTAAGATCAATTAAAGTTTGCTGTATAGCACAGAAATTAAGGGTACGTTTAGCAACAGAGGGCGCTGCTCTATATCAAATAGCGTCATCTGCATACAGATGAATTGTGCTGTTCCTAACTTTTACACTTATTTAATTTATAAAATAATTATGGATAATTATGGCACTCCTTTAACAATCATAAACTTGGACTGCAAGCCATCAGCCACAACAGCTTGTGTTCTACCAATTACACTATTTTTCATCAAATCCAGTAGATTCTAGGCATTTCAAAAGAATCTGATGATCAACAATGTCAAAGGCCTTAGATAAATCAATAAAAACGGCGGCACAGTTCTGCTTGTTATCTAGCAACATCATTCAAGACATTTGAAGCTGCCATCACAGTACTATGGCCCGATCTAAAACCTGATTGTTGAGATTTTAAAATGCTTATATTTTGCTTTATATCTTGGAAAATGTACAGTCAAAAAAATGACTTGTTTTGTCTCTCTAATCGTTCTTAGATCAGATTGCACTTCCTGACTTCAGTGCTGGAGCCATGGAGAACTGGGGCCTGATCACCTACAGAGAAACCGCCCTCTTATATAATCCTGGCGTGTCATCCAACGGCGACAAGGAGTGGGTGGTGACAGTCATCTCGCATGAGCTCGCTCATATGGTATCAAACTAAACAATGTATTCTCATACAATGATTCATATATCTTAAGAAAAAGTTATTCCTCTTTTTTCATTTGTTTTCCTACGAATATCCAGCAACACGTCTCAATTTCCACTCGTTACATGCATACAGTCCTTTAAAAATAAACTTCCGTCTTCACAAGAAACAGCGTCCTTAGGTTTAGGCAGTAAAACGACTTAGTTAGTTTTAGGCAACACAGCTACTTAGTTAGGCTTAGGGAAATATCGTGGTTGACTTTTGGTTTCACACGGCACACAAACACCGGTCTCCTGGGTCAAACTCAGGTGTTTTTTTGACCCAACCATCCACCCTGACCTCCCTTTGTGGCTTTCGTCGTTCCTTATATTTCCTGGTTCACGATTACTTGAATTACATACCAATTAATTTCGTGGGATACATACGAATTACAGTGCATTACTTTTCGTAGGTATAGCTACGAACGCTGTATGAGACTAGCCTGAACTAAAGGAAATTCAATGGTGTTCTACTATCCAAAAAACAATCATATCTTTGATAGTAAGCTTTGAAATGTGCTTAATAACCTATCAATAATATTAAGCTCTGTCCTCTCAGTGGTTTGGGAACTTGGTGACTACGCGGTGGTGGAATGACTTGTGGCTCAACGAGGGGTTTGCCACCTACGTCTCTTATCTTGGAGCCGACTATGCTGAGCCAACGTGGAATATGGTGAGTTTCGCTGAATATGCTGAATGGACCTTTTTAAATTGCTCTAGTTGAGTCTGAACACGATGGATATAGAAATCAATTTAATACGTTTATAGCAAAATGTGTCTGGTCAGGCACAATGCAAAATTCAAACATATCTCTGTGTGTATTTTCCAGAAAGATTTAATCGTTCTGAATGAGATCATTGGTGTGATGGGTGTGGATGCCTTGGCCTCCTCCCACCCACTCTCATCCGAAGAGAAGGACATAATGATGCCAGAGCAAATCAATGCACTGTTTGACTCCATCACATACAGCAAGGTGCGGTTTAATTGAGGGTAACACATCACAACTTCCTCACCCCAATGTATTGTTCTCTCCCAGCCCCACTAGACAAGATGTTGACCTCCACTAAACAAAAAAGAATGAATTAAACTGCTGTCTATTTTCCCGGGTGACCCTAATCATGGACTCTTGACACTCTTTGAGAACTAGAGAATTAAAGTGCTAATGAATCACTGATCCTCATTAAGAGTATGCTGTAATTCTGTCCCATATGATATGTCGCCTACTAATGCTGTTAATATCCTCCTGTGTTTCATTACAGGGGGCAGCAGTCCTCAGGATGCTCTCAGAGTTTATCACCGAGGACGTCTTTTCCAAAGGACTCCATGTGAGTTCAGCTGATTAAATTTTGTTTTGTATTTTGTTAATGCTATCATATCATTTACATGCATCTGCATATAACTTCTTTGTTCACCACAAAAGCAACAACTAGAGTAATACGTTATTATCTGTCTGCAGACGTACTTAGAGGAGTTCAAGTATAACAACACAGGCTACAGAGACCTCTGGAAGCACCTGCAAATGGTAAGATGGCACCATCATCACAACTGTTTACTTTCCACAAATCAGCTATTTATAAAGAAAAAAATCCTTCAAAACCTTAGTTCAACCTTTGTGCAGGTTCTATAAATCTATATTAAAGTAAGTCATGGCCACTTGAGGGCAGCACACCAAGCTGTAAACACAAAATGGACATACGGCAGTTACAGTAACATCAGTCTACAGTGAGTTCACATTTCACTTATGTGCAATGTGAGTGGTTTCACACATTTTTTTTGTAAAAATATCGATAAGTTCAGCTTTAAAGTGATATTATGTATTTTTTGAAAGAAAAATTAGCATGTGTTTCCTTCAGTCCACTTTGTGACCTGTTTGACCAGTAGCTTAAGGTGGATAATATTAGCTAATTTTAACAAATTTTAGGTAGGTTTTGCTTGTCATTTTTTGCAGACTTATCTACTCTTTTGTACTTGTGCAACTGTACACTCTCATGCAATTATCTAAGAATTTCTTCATTTTCAGGCTGCTTTTGTGGATTTTGAGCTGGTCATGGTTATAAACGTTGTGCCTGGGGCACGTGTAATAGTGATATACTCGTTACTGTAACAGGACTGGGCGGAGGACAGGGATAATAGTGGTAGTGGAGTAATCAGAGAAAGAGTCAGCTTAGCAGTCAAAAAGGGGTTTTATCTACTCTAACTAAAAGTTCCACCAAAACAAACAGAAAATCTAACTCTCTTCAGTAGCCCTACTAGCTTAGCCGGGTTGCTAGCCGACTTCCCGGTTCAACAAATAACCATGGTTAAACCTGGAGATCTACGGGAGCCCCTCACTCACAACATGACACACCAAGATGAACTCTGCTCCCTCGTCAATTCTCCCCTGATGAGGAGATCAGCTCCAGGTGTGTGGCTCCCCACACCTGCTCCTGATACTCTCAGATGGGAGTGGGCGGAGCTGTCTCTAATTACCCAGCTTCTCAGCCCCTTACATTACCCAGAGAGGTTGGAAGGAAGTATACGTTTCTAAAACATTACGTTTTGTGACGTAAAAACCTGTGGAGCTAACATTATCAGAGTACATCATCATTAACGAGGGTTAACACTATGCTACGCAAGCTATTGAAGGTACACTGAATGTATACACATGCTGCTTTTGCTTTTCACTGTAACAGTGATAAAGACATATCCAGAATTACAGGAACAGTATTGTTCCTTTATTTCATTGTCTTCTGTCTTGATCTCCAGATGAGATGGAGGTTGACTTTACACTACTTTAGCTTCTATCTTTATCTTTTTAACCTATTTTCGCTGCTGAATCAGTTTGATAGCCTGATAGATCCTTCAAACGCATATTGTAGATCCTTCTGTCTACTTCTCTCTGAAAACGCTTTTTCGTTTTTCCAAAAATTAGCTCGGTCTTTATGCAGGGAGTGCAGTTAGTGACAATGTGGCTCGCTTTTAACATTTGTAGAATGAATCTGCCTGTTATTCATTGTGAAATATTGAAATATATAAAAAGTAAAATAATTCCTCTGCAGGGAGCAACAAAGAGTCATGCACTGTTACTAATATTTGAATATTCTTCTTATCAGGCAGTGGATAAATCCGACATAAAGCTGCCCCACACTATAGAGAATATCATGAACCGGTGGATCCTACAAATGGGGTTCCCAGTGGTCACCATCGACACCCAGACTGGAAAAATTACCCAGAAACACTTCTTGTTGGACCCAGACTCTGTAGTGGACAGACCCTCAGAATTCAAGTAGGAAACATTCGTAATGTTTCATGTGAATATGCTGAATATACTGTATGTAGTCATACTGAACCCTGTCATAAGAAACTCACCTGCTCTCTCTATATACACACATGTGTATCGCTGGATGGATGCGGCTCTAGGTACGAGTGGTTTGTCCCTCTTACGTGGATTAAGACTGGTGGAGCTGAACAGCAGTACTGGCTTCTTAACAAAGAAGGTAAGATTTTTTTTTTTTACGTTCAGAGCATTACAAAGATGATGAATAAAATACAAACAAGATGCATTATTTCTTTTTTCATCTCCATCCAAACAGCTACGAACACAAACATGACTCTTGGTGCTGGTGCCAATGAGTGGCTGGTGGCTAACATAAATATGAAGGGCTTCTACAGAGTCAACTACGACTCTGCAAACTGGGAGCGTCTCCTCGCCAAGCTGAGCTCCCAACATCAGGTAGCAGCTCGACTTCTGCAGTGTTTCTAATTGACTATACAAGCCCCCAAAACTCAATTCCTCATTCACTTTTCAGGATATTCCAGTGATCAACCGAGCTCAAATTATCGATGATGCTTTTAACCTCGCAAGGTGAGGCCATCATTTTACAAAGCATTGTTGTCAAATATTGAAAGAGAGAGCTGAGCGATTGTACGTGCCATTTTCAGGGCAAAGATGGTGGACACGACTCTGGCTCTGAGGACGACCAAGTTCCTCGATAAAGAAATAGAATACATGCCCTGGGCGATAGCCAGTCGCAACTTGAACTACTTCTATCTGATGTTTGACCGCAGTGAAGTGTACGGACCCATGCAGGTTTGTGATGAATGGTCAACATTAATGCTTCAATAAATTAATTCCAATGCTGATCCCCAAAGAACAGCCGGGTAAAGGTGTTCATGAAGCAATGCAGATTGGTTAATGATGGGAAATTATACCTGGAAATCGTACATGCCACATTTCTCTTTTCAAGCAGTAATACAAATTAACAAAACGTGTGCATCTTCATCCTTCAGGCTTACCGAAAGAAACAGGTCACCCCTCTGTTTAACTACTTCAAGGAGCTCACTCACAACTGGACAAAGATACCAGAAAACCACACTGACCAGTAAGGATGTTAACGTGCCGTCTGTTTTAAACCATGTCTGTTTCACTCTTTAGAACACACATGTACTATAGTAACCTTTGGGGGCAATCACTGTAGCAGGATATGGTTGTATGAGCAAGGATTTTCACAAAATCTTAATTAGCTTAGGTCTACAACATTGCGTATGATTGAAAAAAGGTACATATAATTTGACAGTTTGACACGAGAGTTTTATGTTTTCAGTATTATTCCAGAGGAAATATAATATTAAAGTGTATGTCAGCTTCTCCAACAGGCTAACATCACCTGCACTTTCTTTAGGTAATTTAACAGTGTATTTCTTTAACACTCAAAGCACAACAAGAAAGAAAAACAAACATCATGTTACGTTTTCAAATCTGGTCAAATAAAGAACATTTCTTAGACTGCTTTAGGAAGTGACCCATCTCTCTTATGGATGTGAGGTCTACAGTTGGACCCTTCTTCAACATTCACCTGACCCTTGTATCATGTCATGTCTGTTCAGGTACAACCAGGTGGATGCAATCTCTATGGCCTGCAGTACTGGAGTGGAAGGATGTAAGGAGCTGACAACTGGCTGGTTCAGAGACTGGATGAAAAATCCAGCTAACAACAGGTATGTTCACACCCCACGCTTTCCTTTCATTCTTTCTTTTCCATACTCAGTTTTTCAGTTTTAATTCAAGTATTTATTTGCCTTTCACTCGACCTCCCTGATTCCTTTTCCTATGACGGAGTATTAGGGCCACATTGAGGGGGAAAAAAATCTCAGATATCAAGAATAAAGTCATACTTTTACGAGAAAAAAGTTGTAATTTAATGAGAATAAAGTCATAACTGTACAGGGAAAAAAGTTATTTCCTCCTCCACGAAAGAGGCAATTTCCCCATCAGGTCCGTGTGGTTCTTTCTTAGGAAAAAACGCAGTTTCTTGCACAATCTTTTCAAGGTCCTGATACTGATGATAATGTGGTGCTGATGTGCCAAAAGATTGGGTATTTCGTTATTTGTGAAACCTAAACTAAAGTATAACTTCACAAGATGATCCAACTTCCTCATTTTCACACAGGCTGCTCTATTTCCCCTCTAAAATAACACGTCAAATTACTACTTTATAATATTATGACTTTATTCTCATAATATTATGACTTTTTTTTCTCGTAATATTATGACTTTATTCTCATAATATTATGACTTTTTTTTCTCGTAAACCTATAACTTTATTATCGTAATCTCAGATTTATTTATTTTTCCTCAATGTGGCCCTAATACTCTGTTGTACTCCCCCAGCCACTGCTGTCATTGTCTTTAACTCTCTGTCATCTTTGTCAATCGTTCCAGCATTAGTCCCAACTTGAAGTACACAGTGTACTGCAGTGCGATTGCAGCAGGAGGGGTGGATGAGTGGGACTTTGCTTGGGATATGTTCAAGAACGCCACCATCGCTTCGGAGGCCGACAAACTCATGTCTGCTCTGTCCTGCACCAAACAGCCCTGGCTGCTGAACAGGTCGGTAGACATCCTGCTGGATAATGTTTGTTATCTCATTGCGCCGTTCTTATTTTTTCCATAACCTGTGCTGACGGAGAATGGTCGCTTCAGGGTTTCGACGGTCCTACGTCAAACACTGTTGCAGCAGCAAACAGTAAATTTGACACATTAGGCTTTTGTCCTCACTGTGAGTGTGTTTCAGGTATCTGGACTATTGTCTGGACCCGACGAAGATCCGTAAGCAGGACGCTGGCTCCACCATCACTTCCATTGCTAGTAACTCCGTCGGTCAACCTCTGGCATGGGACTTTGTCAGAGCCAAATGGAACTATATATTCAATGGGTGAGTTTTCCCTGATGCACACACATATATAATACAGTAATAGTCACGGTTAAACATGATACTACGGTGGCAAAAGGAGGATTTTAGTCTGGTGGTGTTGGTCCACCGCTTTGGTCCAAACTGCATTATCTTATAACTACTATTGAATGGATTGCCATGAAATTTGGCACAGATATCCACGGTGCCCAGAGGACTCCTAGTAATCCTCTGACTTGTCCTCTAACACCATTTTCAGGTCAAAATTTTACTTTGTCCAATACTTTGTTTCATGATCACATTCCAGGCAAAACTAATGCTGTTCCCTTCAACCTCTAATCATCTGCTAATTAGCAATTGCTAACATGCTAACATGCTAAATTAAGATGGTGAACATAGTTAACATTATACCTGCTAAAAATCGGCATTGCATTGTCATTGTGAGCATGTTAGCACTCTGACTTTAGCATTTAGCCCAAAGCACTGCTTTGCATGAGTACAGCCCATAGAGTGTATATAAGAAGTAGACATAGTCACCGTGACGTCATCCATTGCGTTGTGTGCCGTTTTGAAGCCTCGAGTTCGGCATTTTGGCCATCGCCATCTTGGTTTTTTTGCAACCAGAAGTGACACGAGAAGGTGGAGCTAAATACAACCGAATGCTGAATGAAGAAGACATTTTCAGGCGACCAAAAAATATACAATTAATGTTTATGAACACCGTGGTAGTGATCTGTCAGTCACAAGGTAGCCTAAAGCATCCCCTGCTTCATATCTTACTCTGAATGAGACCATAATTTACGAAATGAACATCAAGCTGTATTGAAGATGATTTGAAACTAACGACTGAGACCATAAACTCATGTTTACAATGTTTACCGAGGTAATAAATCAAGCGAGCAGTAGGGTCATTTTCTCATAGACTTCTATACAATCAGACTTCTTTTTGCAACCAGAGGAGTCGCCCCTGCTGGCTATAAGAAAGAATGCAAGTTTAAGGCACTTCCTCATTGGCTTCGCTTCTCAGACCCAGAGGTTGCCGACTGGTAAAGCCTCACTGGCTGTAGACGTTTAGTCTTGTCATGAAAATGTCCAACCAAACAGCTTTGGTTACACAGCCTGCAAAATGATTCAACGCCTGTCTTGTTTTTGCCTTTTCTTCAGCTATGGTGGTGGATCGTTTTCCTTTGGAAGACTAATTGATGGACTGACCAGACGATTCTCCTCTGAGTTTGAGTACAAACAGGTACAGTTTCTCCAGTATTTGTTGTCGTTTTCTGTAGGACCTTTTGGCCCAATATTTCATTTCACATTGACAATTTATGGGTAAATTAATATTATTAACTAGACAGTGTTTGCAAGGTATGCATCAAGTACAGTATGAAGCACATGTTGTTACATAAGTATGGTGGTGAAAGAAATGTTCTTATATCCTAATCCTATATTTTGTTTATACCTGTTAGTAGTCTTGTACTCTACATGCAGAATTGAATCCCAGTAACCCTACGTCCCCCATTCCTCTCCAGCTGCTGCAGTTCAAAGAAGACAACGCAGGTCAGTTGGGCTCGGCCGCCCCGATTGTTGAGCAGGCGCTGGAGAGAACCAAGGCCAACATCAACTGGGTGGCCATGAACAAGGAACAGGTGCTTCAATGGTTCACCAATGAAACTTCTTCTGCTGTTTGACACTCTCCACAGTTTTCAAATATATTATTATAATATCTATTATAATAGACTCTTTTACTGCCTTTTATTCCAGCTGGGACCAAATGTGTTGTTATAAATGTTATGAATGTGATGGGGAGCTTTTTTTAGATGTAAATTTTTGATTATGGATAAAGATTATTTGATACCAAAATCTGGTTTTGTATGTGGAAATGTGTTTTAATACTGTACATACTGTCAACATTTTAAAGATTTTAGAGGAATTAAAGATTTTAAATAAATGTCATGACACAAAAGTGTGATATTCTGTGCTCACCGGGCTGCATCCCCAAAAGTGTTTGCATCTTCTGTAGGTGCTAGTCTATGAAATAAAAGCCATGTTAAATTGTGACATTTCTTACCTCTATTTCTGTTTATGTGATTGAATGGCGAGCACTTCTGTTCTGGAAACTGCTCAGAAACCTCCTTATCGTCAATCTACCTAGGAAAGCCATCCATCCTCTGAATGCTCTAGGTCTCTAGTTTGTGACTATAATGTTTCATGAGGCTGTGATTATCCTAGAGGTCACCACAGATCATTATATACAGTGACGTCAAGTTTCAAAAAATGGTCTCACTGCAATGAATGGCAACTATGGGGACTAACATCATCACACATGAGTATAATTGAGCTTATTGGATCCACAAAAGTCTCAGCTTTACAGTGATACCCAATTCAAGACTGTTTAGGGACCCCAGTATGCAGAAATACTCAAATACACCATTTTTAATATAGGAGAAAATAACACATTTATACTGCATTCAAATAATTGCATGTTTTTTTCCCAGACTGCATGTGAGTGTGATTATCATGAAGTGGGCATGTCTGTAAAGGGGAGACTTGTGGGAACCCATAGAGCACATTTTCATTCCCATACAGTATGTTGAGGTCAGAGGTCAAGGGACATTACTAAGCCTCCTTCTCAACGAGCTAGTATGACATGGTTGATACCAAGGGATTCCTTAAGTTTTTCTAGTTTCATATGATATCTGTACCTTAGCTCTAAAACTGGGTCATATGTGGACACCGCAGAGAAACATCTTCAGAACAGTGAGTGATATAAAACAGCATCATTAAGTTTCTGAACTTAATCCAGAGCCAGCTATTTATCATGAGGTTTTCTTTCATGTTCTCAACCACCCACCATGTTTACACAGGATAGAAAAGGTGCCACCTCTCTCAGCGGGGGG
>CAKALG010009100.1:2561-15496 GCA_916700815.1 Helicolenus hilgendorfi
CCTTCACATTCATTTTATGTAGCACCACCTTGTGGCAGTTTGTTGTAACTGTAAGGTGTTTTCTCAGTGGTCAGTTCAGATCATGTGATCATAGGTTAAAGGTCAACCAGGAAATGCTCTAGTGTGTAAGAATTTCTCCATGCGGTCGGACCGAAGGCTTCTTTCCCTTTGTCCTTTACGTTTGTGCCTTGGAGAGCCTTTGCTTGTAAGTGTTGCTACTTTTTCTTAATTTGTGATAATGTCATTTGCTGTGGTTAAAAATGCTGAGCTAAGCCAAAAATGTAGCTTCTTGTCATAGTGTGTGCATTGAGGCTATTTAAAAGCAATGTAAATTCATTTGTGCTGTATTTTGAGAACAGTTTGTAACAAAGCATTTTATATTTGTATTGTTTCAGTTTTACAAAAAAGGAACTTCTTCCCTTTTTGTAAAACTGAAACAATACAAAGAGAAAGAGGACTCAGTAAAACACTTAAACTCTACTCATGTCTTTGACTTCTCTGAATCCTGTTTGTTAGCTATCTGTCAGTTTTTGCATATGTGCAACACGCATCAGGGACAGAATACTAGTAGTATACTTATAAGCGTACGGGCTTAAAACTTCTCGGGACTAAATTGGCCCACTTTTTAGTTTTATAAAAGTATAGTTTTAAGTTCACTTTAAGTGTAAGAATAGTAAACTTTGAGTACACAACTAGTTAACATTTAAGTCTTATTTTGTACTGCAACTACATTATAAGTATACAGATAGTTTACTAGTTTTATACTTGTAAGTGTGCTACTTCAATACTTGGGACTATATAGGACCTCTTTTTAGTTTATGAAAGTGCACTTTAATGTATATTCAGTAAATTAATTAACCTTAAGTATATGTTGATCAAAAGATTAAGTACAAGTATAAGCCAAGTATACTTAGACTTTTCTGTATACTTGTCAATAAGAGCTAAGTAAACTTAAGTGAAAGTGGAAGTATACTGTCTTATTTTAAATTTAAAAGAAGTATACTAATAGCACACTTGAATAAACTTCCTTTTGCTAAGGGCGGACTGTGCCACTTATTGGGGATGGGATACTCCGCTGCAGACTGATGAGACTAGTATCATTCTGTAAAACCTGACTTCTACATAAACCACCATTTTAAATATATTGCTTCTGACTCAGACCTCATACATATGTATATGTTATAATCATCAACCAAATGACTACATCATGAAAGTGCCTGAAATGAAACACTTAAAAGTATAGCAGAGAACACTACCTAACCCTTCTCCGACACTGTTACAGTGTGCCCACTTCAGGTTGGAGGGCACCGTGGTGTGTTATTGTGCTGTGTTGGTGGAGGTCCAAAGCGGCTCTTCAAAATTAAACTGTGGAAAAGCCCCACAGTCAATATTGGCTTAGCTAGTGCCACTGGCAAATCGGGTCGGATGTGCAAAAGTCACCTTGACAGCTTCCACAACAGTGCTGTCATTGGTGGACCGCGATGTCATCCAAAGAGATGGTGGGTGTTAAGCGCGTTAAAGGACATCGCACACAGTCCAGAGGAGACACTGCAAATGTTGAAACAGAACAAGCAAAACAGAGGCGACATGGTGTTATACCTGTTCTTGCAATAGCCATGGGAAATATCATCCCGTTTATGCACCGTGTGAGTGTATGTATGTGAAGATGGCTGTTATGTATTCAGAGGTAGGTTACCTCCGCGAGAATAAATTGAACAATATTGGTTTTCGACCAAACCTCTTCAGTCAACTCCCCACCACCCGACTTGATATGCACCATTTCTCCTCACAATAGGGGATTAGTGATTTACCTACATTACCACAATGCGACGCACATCTCGAGCTGACAGATTTAGTGACTCACGCCAACAGGATTTTCCATCGTAATATGCATTTTATTCTTCCTTGTAAAAAGTTCCCCGTCATATTTAGTAGGATCGAAGAGACATAACAAACTGTGACAGCATCTGTGATGAATGATCCCCGAGTCGCAATCTGAAAATTCACTGTTTACAATTCCTCAGAAGCAATTTTGTTGCATAAATCATAATCTGTGTATATGAGCTGTCACGCTCTAAGAGTGGAAGACATTCGTTGACTCCATCATGCCAAACTGGTTGGATATCTGGATTTTGAAGCCGTAAACTTTTTGCTATTTTTCCCCCCACAACAATTCAAGTCTGACCACGTCTGCAAAAACTCCTCAACCACAATCCCCAAAACATTTGACACAAACTACAAACACAACGGACTTGACGTGTGTACAGCTAAATTATTCAATAGTAGTGGTGAAAAGTACTTGTTACATTGCGTGAAAACATGTTTTCTTGAATGCAGGACAAGCCCGCTGTTTATGTATCTTTTAAAAATCTAACACATAACCTGTATCTTGTGGTTCATCATGAGCCAAGACAGTTAAAACCCTGTTTTCAACCTACAACTGTTCCCCATGCTCACTCTGTAATAGCATTGAGTTCCCAGCGAGTCCTATTGGACTTCTGTTTGGCAGGGGGGCTATTGATTTCATTAAGAAGACGTGTGGAGCACATTACAGAATGATGACTGCTTCATGGGAGGTCAACAAGAAATCAATATGAAATTATATTACAGCTTCGACTGACTGGGGTAAGGCCGGCTACCACGAACCACTGCCAACACCCGCCTGGAAAACGAGGGAAGGATTTTTCCTGCAGGAATTTCTGGTGGGAGTGGAACATGGCAAGGTAATAAAAGAAGTGAGGATTAACCATGGCCTTGTCTGTCAGTACAGGGCTGACTAGTTGAGCTACACTTGCAGACCAAGTTATTATTAGAGTCTCTTTCTTTTCACTGTACTCAAAAAGACAAAAAGATGTTACATGTAGTGGAACAGATAAACACATTTTAAAACACAGCTTATCAGGATTCCATGTAGAGACAGTGGATCTTAAATACTTAGTTAAAATGACCATGTCAAGGGGCAACCTTTTACATGACTCTTGCATGCTCCTAATTTGCACATCGTTTTTTGTTAACCCTCTGAGACCCACAATAGAGACGTTTTTGTCTTCTTTAGAGGGGTACAGAGAGTCTTTAGGGGGAGATAGCAGGTCAACAGTAGATGTCATAGGTGTGGTGTACACAATCTGAAAGCTGGGAACCTAACGATTAATTTGAGATACTGCTCAGCACTATGTGTCAAGTTGTTCTAGTCATAAATCAGAAATATGAATGAATTGTTCAAAATGAATTGTAAAAGGGTTTAGAACATTATGATTGAAGGATATGATTCCCGTTCCCATGTTCTATTGTGTCTCATAAGTTGTTGCAGCAATTTTTGGGTTGATACCATTTGTTCAATTTAACCATTTTTTTCCACTGAAGAATTGATAAAAATGATCAAAAATCTCTCCAAAATCCCACATTAAGACACCGAGACCCTGAGGAACACCATAGAACAAGACATGCTGTGATTTGGTACTAGAAACCTTTGACATTTTTAAGATTTCTGCAAGATTTGCATTTTTCGACGATTGGATGGCGAGCACTTTTGTTCTAGAAACTGCTCAGAAACCATCCATCCTCTGAGCGTCCTACGTCTCTAGTTTGTGGCTGTAAAGTTTCATGAGGCTGTGATTCTCCTAGAGGTCACCACAGGTCATTTCATACAGTGAGGTCAAGTTTCAAAAAAATGGTCTCACTACAATGAAATGGCTACTTTGGGGACTAACATCATCACACGAGTATAGTTGGGCTCATTGGATCCACAAGAGTCTCGGCTTTACAGTGATACTCCATGTAATTCCAAATTTGTTTATGGATCCCAGAAATATTCAAACACATCATTTTAGAATAGGCAAAAATAACATTTATACTGCATGAAAAAGAAACTGCATGTCATTATCATAAAGAGGAGACTCGTGGGTACCAATAGAACCCATTTACATTCACATATCTTGAGGTCAGAGGTCAAGGGACCCCTTTGAAATTGGCCATGACAGTTTTTTCTCCCTAAAATTTAGCTCAACTTTGGAACGTTATTTAGCTTCCTTCCCGAAATGGTAGCATGACATGGCTGGTACCAATGGATTCTTTAGGTTAGTTTCATATGATATCTGTGTCTTCATGCCAGCCCTAAAACTGAACCTGCTCAAAGCCTCTGAAAGACAGTAAAGTCTGTCTCGGGGTTAAAATGGAATGCAAATCCCGGTCTACTATGTCAAAGTCCGGCGCTTTGTTTTGCCTTTTACATATACTGTTATGTAGCTGACAATCAGAACAAGGTAAAGACAGCTCCTGATATACTCAAAGTGAAACACATATAGCACCAAACAACACAACGCAGTCCTCCATTGAATACAGCAGCACAATGTTGGAGACAAAGACAGACTGACAATATATTCAAATCCTGTCTCCCTCCCCCACACTAGACACCGGCGTACCCTCACATGGAGCAAGGGAAAACCCTGATCATTAATATAATCATCACCCCCATACGGGTGTTAATACTCATATCACTGATAAAAATGTCATTTGAAATAGGATGTCTGACCTCTTTAAAAAGTCTCGCTCCAGGTCTTTCTCTTCGGTAAAACATGTTCTCGTACTAATGGAGTTCATACTCACAGTTCTCTATGGCTTCACGGTTTCATCTACTACTGCTCCTGCACTGTATCATTAAGCACTACTGTATAATTTATTGATGCCCTACATTCCCATATACCACATTCCAATGCACGGATTTTGTTGCGCTGCACTTTGCCATACACTGTTGAACCGAATGAATAATAGAAGAGTGTTTGGCCTGATCAGAGAATGGTGGAGACACAACAGCACAATAAAAAGGCTGATTATTGTGGAGAGAGCTCAGGCGGGTGCCAAAGCACAGCGTATTCCAGCGAGACACAGTGCAGCCTGCTGCTTTTGTATAAACTATGTTATGTTTTATTTTTCTTTCTTTTTTTAACGTCTCGGCTGTTTGAGGATGTAAAAAACAATAACTGTGGGATAGATTTGCCATATGTTTTATTCTCTGCGAAACCACATAAGAGGGTAGCGAGATTATTAAAGAAAATAAACGGAGACGTAAACAGCCGTATGTAGCTGCAGAAACAAGAAAGTCACTTATCAGGTCATCACCGCACAGATGCATTTACGGAGGTTGTGCAACCCCGGGCTGGTGAGCACCAGACAACTTTATGCAAATGAGCGTGCGGAGTAAGGGCTAATGAGATTTATCAAAGCTGATGCCGTAACCGTGGGAGGCACGGTTTAGTTGGCTTGTGAGGAACCAAACTAAGTGTCAGGAAAAGCATGCCCCCCAGCAGATGATTTATACCTGCTTATCAAAAATATGATATCTAACATCGAGCTCCCGTGAAAGACCTTGATGCTAGATGATTAATTACTGGGGAAATTAATTCAGAATTGATTACATTCTCTACTAGACATTATTATGGCTCTAAGACTCAAACGTTCTCAATTGAAACATGTTATTTTCTTATTTTCTTATTGTAATATTTGAATATGTAAAGCTAGCTTCAGTAATTGATTGAACCACAACATACATCAGGCACACTTGTACTCTTTTCTTTTCACAAAGTCTCTCCTGATGGGAATTCTGGGTAAAGGTAATGACATACTAGACGACTTGGGATGGGGTGGGAGAGCGGCCGGCGGGGGCTTTAAGCCATTTCACCAATGAAGCCATGAAGTCTCAGTGAAGAAAAAAAAAGAGCAGACTGAATGACAAGTTAATTGGCGGGATCTGTGGACCTCAGGGTCTGGTCCTGATGTGGAGGCCAGACAGGCTGGGATGGTATGCCAGCTAATCCGCCTTTGTCCTCCCCCCGCTGCGGGACCGGCTCCTTAGAGAGGAAGGACCTGTTCAAGTGAGTACCTCAACAATCTGATTGTTCCAGCTCCAGTCCCGGTCTCACAAAGGCTGAGTTGATTTTTTTTTTTACTTTGACTAAAATGGCCTTTGGCGTGTACTCTTAGCTTTATTGACATCAAAGAAGGAATGTCTCACCGCCAGCTTTGGAATAATCAGCTATCATTTCAAATGGCATGTTAATTTGTGACCATTAAAGGCATTTAATTCCAAATAGTCTGTCTTGGTATACTGTACAAACAAGTCATTATTAGTTCTTTGTTGAATGACTGAGTTTCAGCTCTAAAATAGACTTATCTAGAGCCATAGGACTGTCTACTCTATTGGTAAAACCAGGGGTACTCAAACATAAATCACAGAGGTCCACTTACCAAAATTACTACAGGTCTAGACTATGAAGCAATTCTGTATTAATGGGAAAAGTGACTCCTTTGTTTTGTAGCCAAGTCCTTAAACAAAAGAAGAGACATTCGTCACCCATTTCATTATGTTACGAGCTGACTAAATGGGCGTTATCAGTAGGTTATCACCACCATTCTAATGGGCCAAACTGCACCTATGCACTCGTTCAATAGTGAGTTTATAATGTTGATTATAGTTGCCCACTCTTGCTGTCATTGATTTAATAATGAATGCAATATATGTATTTATTCTGCTGATATGATCATTTAAACTGTGTGGTTCTTACTTCAGAGCAAAATGTTCAAAATGGGCATGTTTGGTGTCTTAAGGGCTTTTTGCGTTACCAGCCAGCATTGCAAATTAAGCCCACTGGTCTCTCCCTGGCTAGAATAACCCATATTTTTCATTCCAGTAATTTTTAAACAACATGGTGAAGCTTTCTTTTCTATTTGTTCCGAACAGGATGTTTTCGGTTTTTCAAACTGAGCTCCTACCTCAACTAACTACCGGTGGTTGAAAGATGGCGAGCGAAGTGACGCGATAGCAATGTGTCACTCAGAAACAATATCATGGCCTAATGTGAGTCTACATTTAATGGATGGAAATGGGTAATGAATAAAGTTGTACATTTCTATGGGGTTAAATATAAATGATTCATAGAGCGTTTGGTTTAAATGCAACCATAGGTGTCTTGTAATTCGGTTTTTGCCTCCAGTCAAGAAGTTAACATGGTTGGCCGTTGTTGGGATTGAACACTCTATGGGAGACACTTTTAGTGCTAAATTTAAAATTCAGAGCAAATCGATTGCCTCTAAATGGCTCTCAACATGGCGACGGCTGAACCGGCGGCTGCAGCTAACGGTGCTAACAGCGCTAACGGTGCAAACAAAGGCAACAGTGCTGACAGCTAACAGTGTTAACCTGGGGGGGAAACCTGAAGGTGGGAGTTCTACTTCCGCAATGACGCTGTTGGTCAGGATGGCGCTATCAGCTGTAACCGCCATATGGCTGCAGTGCAGAGTGGTGGCCAAAAGCTAGTCATTGGGGCACGCTCACATGCACTAAAAGGGCAGCTGTGTGAACAAAGCACAGAGAAGCTCGGATTACAACACACAAAAATGGAGAGTGACTTCATTCTCTGCTCAGGTAGACATTACTCCTCTATATCTTTACATAGCAAATAGTTGTTTGTTACTATATTATAGAGAACATTTAAAAGGAAAACACACCATCAGATGCAGCGTTCACGCTGATAAACATCAGTGATATTCAGTGTGTTGCAGCGTTGTGGTGTTATAATTCACTTAATACTCTCCTTCAACCTTTTCATCTGCTTTTGCTCTATTTATCAATATTTGATTTTTCTTTAAATCCCTTTTTGAAAGGATGAATGGACTTCAACTTGTTGCTTTCAGGAGGTTAAACTGTTATAACAGCAGGAGAGTTTCTTCCAGCTGAGAAAAATGAAATGTGTGCCCTCTAATCAAAATGGAACATGTCTTGTGTATCAACTGCTTTATGGTCTATGGAGAAATTAATATCGCCTCTGCTTCTTCTATTAAGGGATTTAATTTCATCAGTATCCTTGGACTCTCAGAACAACTCAGAAATAAAAGAAGCGGTGCGTTTCTTTTATAGTGTTTATATAACGGGTTTCTGTGTTGGAGTTCAACGTTTACTGTAAAGGAAAAAGGAGAGACTATCTTCCTCCGTGAAGGTTTTTCTTTCTAACAAAGCAGAGCCGAAAGCACACAGACTGCCATTCCCCCATAAAAAAAAGAAACATTGCAAAGAAAACCTGTGAGTCATTCATCACAATTTAGTTACTTAGCCCCATATTCCACACCTGGGTGCCCAGCTTGCCATTAATGTCAGCTGCTCACCAATACAACTCAGCGAGACACTCCTGAATATCCACTCTGACACATTGGCTCCTCGCTTTGGAGATGAGAGATTCATTTTTCAGTTAGAGACATTATATTTACAGCCTGAAGTCTCTATGCCCAATAACATTTCTCCTCCCAATTATTACTTTTTTTCCCCCATCATACGAGAAAGTACTAGTAGTATTATAGCTTTTACATCTGGACTAAGTGATTTGAGTTTCTATAGAGAAGACATCAAAACAATATACTGTATATGAGCATAACGACATATGCATCCCATCAGAGTTCTCATTTTTAGCACCCATTTAATGTGAGTCTAATAATAATACTAATCATTTATTCAGTTGCAGTTTCTAATTATGAACTGGCAGACAGATACCTTCTGTAAAGGATCCAGTCACATATGTGCAATAAAAAAAAAGATGAGTTTTTTTTGCCTTCTAATTAAAGAGCCCACATGATTACATAGTTTGATATATTACAAGATTACCAGGAGGAACATTATATTTCATATGTAATTTATTTGGGTTTAAAGCTGCAGTGGGTAGAATTAGAGCAAATATGATTTTAAAAGTTATTTTTATAAAAACGGTAAGTATATCCTGACAGTAGTGCATGAGACACGTAATCTGTGTCCTCTGGTGACTTCCGTTGTCCTCCGGTGCACCCTAATGGTATCAGCAAGATTTCACAGACCGGAAGAAAACAACCAATCAGAGCCGAGCTGGAGCCTTGCCGTCTCTGAGCAGCTGTCAATCACTCGCAAACTCTGATCAAACGGTCAAACTAGGCAGCGCTGATCAAATATGAATCAATATTCGGTTACTGTAATGCCTATTTCTCACTTCAAATGTTTTCAGAATCATCTTGTAGTGTACTGTTTAGCTGTAAAATGAGAAAGTTTGTGACCCGACAGCCATGTTGAGATCAGTTTAGGAAATACCAAGCACCGCCCACCAGCCGGAGCACAGCCAATAGGAACGCTCTCCCTTTGAAATGACCTGTGATTGGCCAAAATTGATTTTTTATAGCCTGAAAACAGAGCCATGGAGAGGTGAAGAAGTTTAGTTTTTTCTCAGAACACTTGAATTACAATATGCTGAAAGGTTATTATATCATTTTTGTCCAATGATGCCATAAATATACTGCCTACTGCAGGTTTAAGTTCACATTTGAACACCACGTTGTAAAACAAAGCTTTGTTCTGCCTTTAAACTTACTGACCTTTATGTCATCTTAAACAATATGTCATGTTAATTGAGATGTTTGACATTGAACTAGTAGGTATGAAAGCCTTTTGCATACAGATTCATGAGCTTTTTGCAAAAAGCTACCATCGAAAGGTGTGTGATAGTAACTGTGTCCTTGATTCATCCTTAAATTATGTGTGATTCAACACTTTTCATAACACTATCTGGAAGTGAAGTTCAAGGTTGTTATTGAGCAACACCATTGAATAAACAGAAATGTCTGGTATGCATCATTGTCTATGTTAAAAATGAGTTAATCAGACTTGTTTTACTCCCCTGATACCTCGCTTATACATGTATCTGGTCCTTTTCACCACTTGAAGTGGCCATAGTGATAAATGTTCCCACTGTTGTGCTTGGTTAAAAACAGAACTGTATATTCCCTGATACAGCACCAACTCTACTGCAAACAGCAATCAATTAGCATCACACACAACAGACACTGCACTGATATCCAATGTGAGGTTTTAACCAGACTCAGACATATACTACCATCCATATATTTACGTCTACGATCCATCCTCCTTCGCTAAGCCAGATGAGGGATGAATTGAGCAAACACACAGCTTGAGGTCTACCTGCAACTGCACATACTGAATGAGCAACATCGGGTGAATCTGCATACATCTAAGGGATGCCACCGCGCCAGCCTTATATTAATTTCACATTTATATTCATATCGCGCCCCTGAGGGCATGTCTAAGCAGGATACCACTGTAGGGGGTACGAAGGGGTGGGGCACATGCTTCCGAATCAACATCTCAAAGTGAAAGTGTTAAGGCATCTCAAAGAGCAAGCGTTAAAAGCGTAAACATGAACATTCGCCAGCGGGAGTGATGGTTTTTCATGCTAATGGAGTTCAATAAGCAGACTGAAGAGTGTTGATTGTTTTGCTGATGAATTCTGTCCTCTATGACTTTGCAGATACCTCACAAATATGAAAGTTGGCACAACCCGGTAGCTGGACGTCATCAAACCGGAATAGAGGGCTAGTTTTGTTTGTACTACAAGCAAACTATGTTAGCAATAGTGCTATTAACATTAGCTCAAGTTAGCTCATACAACAGTAGTTAAATAAGTACATGCGTTTTTTCTTGTGCACAGGAATAATTGCTTTTTACATTTCTGATGGTATAAGAGAAGTTTGTTTTGAATAATAGAAGAGTAATGTAAAGTAGTGAGGAAATGGGTTGTTACAGTGATGGTTGCCATGTTTACATTTTGGTAAAACTGTACTCTGCATGAGTGTATGTTCTTGTGCAACCCTGTGTCCAACAGAATTTTGTTCCCATACAACTAAACTGCATCGTCTATTGCGTTTTGAGGGAAACTTATTTTCTCCCAGATTATGCTAGCAGTTTTAAACAGAGATTAACGGTATAAATTTAAACAACACAAAAACAAAACAAAGCAACTAAACTACTTGGTTATGTTTTGGTGACAAAGCAACTTGGTTAGGTTTAGTAAAATCATGAAGGTCCGGCTTAAAATAAGTATGTTTTTTTATGTTACTTAAGTTACGAACGTAAATTATAATAAGTCAATGTTGACTTTTGGTTTCACATGTGACACGAACGACAGTCTCTTGGGTGAAAGTCCTGTATTTGTTTGACACAGCCATCCACCCTTACCTGCTTCCAACACGGGCTTCCGTGGACTATGCTTCGATATGCATTTGTGATTTGTCAAAAACAAACGTAATCCGGGAGAAAATGTTTCCTCGGAACGTAATTGACAATGCAGGTTCGTTGTATGGGAATGTAATTTTAAGGACACCAGGCTGTTTTGTGCATATACAGTATGAGTAGATCAAACTTGTGTTGTGCAACTAAAATCTTTTTAACCAAATAATATTTTAGTGACTTATAATGTATCACTAGTGAGCCCTCTTTGACACTGAGAGGAAGGAGTACAATTGATGTCTGTGTATGTAAAGGTTCAGTTCAGAAACACCACCAACCCGGTCTAACAGGAAGGCGTATAAGGCCACGACATGTTTGCATGTATGTCATGAGTACGCATTTTAGCCTTTTTGTGTGTCATTTGTACGCCACGCAAACGTCCGCAGTTAGATTTAGGCAAGAAAAACACTTAGTTAGGGTAAGGGAAAACATCAAAATGAAGTAACGTAACACAACTAACAAGTGACAATCGTCACTAATGTACAGTAACTTACAAAAGAAGAACGGTCACAACGGTCTGAAACACCATGCAGTTTCCTGGTTCAAAGTCTGGTGTTTGTTGGACACATCCACCTCCCCAACATCCCAACATTAGTGGTCTTTCTCGCTTTTTGTTCTACATCACTAACTCTTACTGAGAGTTGAGCTGAATGCAAGAAAAGTGATAAATGTAATGTTTTTTTCTTGCGAGGAATAAGATGATTTATAATAAAGTAACCCCAAAGCGAGTTACAAGCCATCACAAGGATGTTCAAATTCAAGTAAATCTAAGCAGATATTACACTGTGACTCATTCCCATCCGTTCTTCTTACTGCCAAAGTCAAAAAACAAACAAGAACACATAACACAATCTTGACAGTTTAGTTCTTAATATAACATTGATATACAGGGTTAAGATACACGAATAATCACACAAAGACTGTACAAATTTTAAAGGCCACAGTCAGATGATTTTGATTATTTGGGCTAATTCCACCTCTTCTCAGAGGACCACATGGGTCCGTTTGCTCTCGCCCACAAACACATGTACACACACACAACATCACACACAGCAGCAGACTGCCTCAGATACATGCGCCTCGAGCGCTGATGGAATTTACTGTATGCTCAGCCTTTGTTCTGCTGCTGTGTAGAAATAAACAAGCCCCACCACGCCTCCTTCTCACACAGAGGATTCGAAGGCCGCGTCTTAATTGAAAAGCTCGAGTGGGCCATTACATTTTGTGTAGGAGGCAGGGAAGAAATAATTTCAATTCACATGCTCTGTTCAAAGTGATGACTCAGACGCCTTGACTAATGGCATTTGTTTGGCAGTCAAGTGAGAAACAGCATTATTAGTAAATCATACTGACTTTTTTATGTCGTTAATGATTTGTCCATTAACTCCTAAAAACGGGTGTATTTGAATTAGTCTGCCGTTATTGGTTCTAATCCGATGAGTACATTCTTGGACCAAGTTTTCGGTGATAATTTGTTGGATCAAATGTCAGGAAAAGAGCAAGAACAAAGACAAGCAAACAAAACGGTGTTTTAATAGCTGCGTTCAGAGTGCAAATTCATCGTCTTTTTTCCACAGTGTTTGCTTTAAACAATTTTCAGCTCACATATTCATACTAATAAACTGCCCAATAAGCTGTAATAAACAATAATACTGTTGATCCTAAACTATAAAAAGAGCAGACTGGTTGTAAAACGGCCCGGAGGTAAAGCAGTGGAAGAAAGTGATAGCCGTTTGGTGAGGAGACAAAGAGAATAGAGTGCAAGTGGTGGAGAGGCGACGTCGCATCGGTGTTAGACGAGTGTTGACGCGTCGCGGAGCTGAGAGGACTCGCATGGAGCGGT
>CAKALG010009116.1:0-21901 GCA_916700815.1 Helicolenus hilgendorfi
ATAAACCCAACTTTGACATTCGGATAGAATATTACTTTTTGATAAGTGCTCAATTTTTTTTTTTTTTTTTCAAAGTTTGTGATTGTGTGTCTGTGTGATCTCCTGCCCATGTTGCAAACAAGCAGGAGGGAGGAGAGGTTGGAGGGGAAATCAATATCTCCTCTGAGCTCGTTGCCGGACATAACCTTGTCAGACCTGAGCAAGGGTACGTTAGGATGCTAAGGGAAAGAAGGAAGAGAGTTCATTGTAAAATGAAAATAAAAAATACAATATATGCTTTTGAAGTGGGGAACAGTTCATCTTTCAACAACTACTGATGGGGAAAAGTCTCCCCTATAGAGACTATGTTACCCATCAACCGTGTCTCCTACATAATTATGTTTCTTATCACATTTTGAGGGAAACACATTTTCAGCCCGTTCGCACGAAAAGGCGTATAAATGCCACAATAATGCACGAGGCATTTAGCGTGCAATAAGTGCACCTTTCTTGATTTCCACGTGTCTTTTGTACGCCATGTATCCTGTACCGACTGTAATGTAAACACATCCGCATATGAATTCATGGAAAGAGTTACTGACGTAGAATAAAAAGCAAGAAAGACCACCTATGATGGGTGAGGAGGTGGATGAGCCCAACAAATGCTGGACATTTAATCAGAAAACCCGTTTTCAAGAATGTTTTCAAGTTTTGTCTTGTAAGTTACGTTAGTGATGTTTGTCACGTGATGATTGTCACTTGTTTCTTTGTTGACGTTTGTGATGTGTTTTCCGTAGTTGGGTTACGTTGTTTTTGTACATATTTTAATTCGTTTATGTACTTATTTTAAGCCCAACCATGATGTTTTCCCTTACCCTAACAAAGTAGTTTTCTTGCCTTAACCTAAGTTAGTGTGTTTTTTTTTTGCCTAAACCTAGCTGCGGACGTTTGCGTGGCGTACACATGACACGTGAAAAGGCTAAAATGCATACTCATGACTCGTAGAATGTCTGTATAATGGCGTGGTATTTATCCACCTTCCCTTGAGACCAGGTTGCCCAAATTACAGTCGGATGTAAATAAAAATAAGTCAACATTTATTTTTGGTTTCACACGGACACCAACTCCTGGGTGAAAGCCCTGTGTTTGTTTGACCCATCTTCCCACCCCGACCTTCTACCGACTATGATTAGAAATGTATTTGTGATACGTCAAAAACAGAAGTAATCCAGGAGAAAATACGCTTCCCTCGAGACGTAATCTGATAACACATTTCACCACAAGTCCATCTTGGTGATAACGACTGCGATCAAGGTATGTGTGTGTGTGTGCGTGTGTTTGTGTTGACCAGTTCAGTCAAAGGAACCAGTAAGCGTTGAACCCTGAAACCTATTAACTGATTATCGCTTGGACGTCACTGTATCTCCCCCGTCCTTGTCACGTGCACACACGGCGGTCATCTGTACAGTAACAACGTCCAACGGTCTGATGCCACACACATCTATGGCTCAGACGGTGCCACATGGGGGATTTGGGCCAAAATCTCCAGCGAGGTGAGAGGTGAGTTCGGGTCACCACACTGTGTGTGTGTGTGTTATGTAGTGTGTATGTCCGTGTGTGTCCGTGTCTTTGGGGATAGTACATAACAAGCTTGTAAACAAGCATGCGCTCCCTCAGACGGGTAGCCGGAGGCTTTAGGAGTCAAATCAGGTCAGTCGTGTGACCGGAGGACAGGAAGCAGTCTGGTGTCTGAAACGCACACACACACACCATCTTCTTTCTCTCTCTCTCTCTTTCCTTCTTCCTGTCTTTTTTTTCTTTGCACCTACAGTATTTTATAAGAGGACATCATTATGCCGTAGGATCCATCATCTGCGTTGACAGGACCATGTAAAATACATGGCGCTTGTCTTGGCTTAATGTATTGCTATGGAAGCAGAGGAGACCAGCCTAATGACCACACGGCTTCATTATTTCAAATATTAATGCAATTTCCCTCCTTTGTGCCTCCAGACCACCATCATGGCTGCCCTGCTGTAGGACCTATCTACATCTAGAATCAGGCCTTTTACTGAATGTAAACCAAGTTTCATGTGGATCAACAGTCATGAAATAGCTTGATGAAAAAATTAGGTAAACTTTGACTAACTCTATTTATTTATTTATTATCATTTAACCATCAAAAATGATATTACACCCAGAGAAGCATTAGTTGCCTCAAATACGCCCGAGTTGATACTGTACTCACTACAATATTTGATTTATGATGTCATCCGTCACACACTAAAAGATTTTTCTATATTAACAGATTTTGAAAATGTGAGAGACCTCACACATAACGTTATGTTAAATTTAACAGTTTTGTTCATATAGTGTGTGGAGAGCAACGATTTGGCCTAAACAGCTCAACACACACTAACAGATTCCATTCATGAACAACAAGAGTTCTGACACAGGAAGAATTAGTGATGTTAGTTTTTGCACTACTTTGTACTGAAAATTGAACAAAGAAAAAAGAAAGAAATATGGATGAAGTCATGGTGACATGTTAAATAAACAAGTTGGCCCTCCATTTCTCCATTGCAGTCCATCTTACCGCTACTTTATGCTTCGTGTTCTGCATTAGCTCATGCATTAGCCGCGGCCACTATGATTGGCTATCGTTCTTTCCCACGTGACTGCGTCATCGTCCGTCTCCTGGGTTCCCCACACACAACGGGATATCTGATAGTAAATACTGAACATGTTTAATACTTGCGATTTGAAATCGATGCGTCCAGGATGGACTTCTGAGTATGGGATGTTAAAAACACTCTTAACATACCTCACACCACAGGAATATCTGGCAAGATAATCTTAAGAACTATCAAAATAATCTGTGTTTTGCTGACGGTTGTCGGGAGGAGGGAATCAGACCCCAAATCGTCTTGATTCTCACGTAGCGTGTGCCCGGCAAAGGCCACATATTTCTGCAATTCTACCAGAAATCAAACTCAAACAAATGTCTTACAATCTGGTCTCTAGATTGCACAGCTCTTTCCAGCAAACTACCAAGGAAATTACGAGGAAATGATGGACCCGCAAAATAAAGCAGAACCATTTTATTTCCCAACATGATGGTCTAAATTCTGTTTCAAAGCCTTTCTCCATGCTGATAGGATCAAAGTTCTTTCACTTTGCTCTTCATCCTTCCTCTGCCTTTTCCTTCACCATTTATTCAACCTCTTCCTTGTCACTCTTCCACCTCCTCCATCTCCATGCTTCATCTTTATTCCACCTCAACCTTTGCTGCTTTTCCTGCTCCCTTGCTCCATCTGTTCATCCTCCCTCACATCCTCCTTCCTCCTTGACACTTCTTCACTCTTACTCCTACACCTCTATCATATGCTTCTTTTACTCCTCTTTCACACCTATTTTCCTCCTCTCCTCTTCCTCCTCCTTCCACTCCCCCTTCTTTCTTCCTGCTCCTCTCACTCCTCCCGACCTTCTACCATTTTTTTTTTCCCCTCCTCATTTCCTCTCCTTCGCCAGAGAATCAATTTCTGCCCCAGGCCTGGCCGACGCCCCCTTCGCCGCCCGACACACACACACACACACACACACACCTTTTCACACTCTAACGCAAATAAGAATATGAAACATACAAACACACATTGTCATATGCACTCAAATACACACATACTCTTGCAAACACACACACACACACCATCCCCTCGGTGTGGTCAGGCGACTGGGGCTGACCTTTTCACCGATTCCCGTTATTAGAGAAACTGACATTCAAACCTCCCCAGCCCCCAGGACACTGAGACCACTTCTGAACCACACACACACACACACACACACACACACACACACACACACACACACACACACACACACACACACACACACACACACACACACACACAGGTCTCGCTGCACTTTTTTTTGGTTTCAGCATCTCACCCGTCTATGCTTCAAAATTCATCCAGGAGAAACTCCAAAAATCCATCTGTGGCTGCCGGTTTGATGTTACTTTATTTAACCCAACGGGAGTGAAAAAGTGTATGTGAGTCCAAGACAGGAACTCAGCACAGCACAGGACTTTGGCCACTGATACAGATTGCAAACACAGCAAAACATACTCCTTTATAAAAGTCAACTGATTTTTTTGAAGCTTGATCAATGTTTTCGGTTTGGAAAAATGACGTGTTTTCCTACTTCTACATTCCATCGCTGAGAGCCATCAGTGGGAAAATAAACACTATTCATGATTTATCAATTTATCAAAACTTTCAACTTCACATCCCGGTTACTGAAAGCAGTGGAAAATATTCAGTGATTACAGTCCTGTTTGGGATTCAGATGAAATCCTCACCACACTGCACACTATTGTCCCGTATTGATGTGTGTTTACAGCAGCGTTGTCATGACTTTTACATTCTGTGTTGGCAAGAAAAGGCAAAGCAACAACAGTACTTTGAATCAAAATACCGATTTTAGTCAGTTTTCTAGTCATGGGGAGTACTACTCAACCTGTGAACAGTTGCATGATGTCTTCTGTTCAATGTCAAGTCCTAGAAAAATAACCCTAATGATGTCACAAACAGACATAAGTGGCTTTCATCCAGTAGACCGCTGTTCGTGTCCCGCGCGTTAAGTCTCACTTTTATGTTACAATCCAACCCGATATCACGTCAAAGCGTGTAATAGAGCCACCTGTCCACTAGAAGATAGCGTGTCAGTGTGACATTTTTCCTCGCAGAGACGTGAATATCACACGCCTGTATTAACGTGCGGTGCCAGCAGGAGGCAACAATGCCATAGACGTAAGTTCATTCAAGAAAACCACTTAGTTCAGTTAAGGGAAAACATCATGTTGGGCTTAAAATAAATACGTAAACTAAGTAAATCACATACGGACACAACGTAACGTCGGTGCGGAGAACATGTCACAAATGTCACTAACGTAACTTACAAAACAAAACACTTTTTTAAAATGATTTTGTCATTTCATCAATCATTTGATTGCCTAGTTTGACAGTTTGATCAGAGTTTGCGAGTGATTGACAGCTGCTCAGAGACGGCGGACTCCAGCTCGGCTCTGATTGGTTGTTTTCCTCCGGTCTGTGATATCCTGCAGATGCCATTAGGAGCACCAGAGGACACCGGAGGACACCGGAGGACACAGAATCACATGATTTTGTTCATATTATTATCATTATTATTATAAAAATAACTTTTTTTAAATCATATTTGCTTCATTTCTACCTCCTGCAGCTTTAAGCATATGTTTATTGAGACCAAAAAGGGGACCAAAGGGTCTGGCAAAAAGTCAGTTTGTGATGAGTTGGGATGAGAATGTGTTGGAGAAACTGAATAAGTATAAAGAAATAACCAGCGTAACATTTCCACTGGCCTCCATGCTGCTTTGTACTGTTTACTCACCTTGTTTTCCGGTGCGTTTGTGACATTAAACGTGACACACCAGAAATAAAACAGTATAACAGAAAAGCATACTCGTCTACTGGCAATGTGAAAGGAGTCCGTCATGGAGCCTATTTTCTCCACTCTGAATAACCTATATAATTTCCTTGATCGGTATGTATGCTGAGAGGAAGGTGCACATTCCTCTCGCGCTGTGAGTGTTTGAGAAATGCTTGTTCACTTGTGTTTCTGCTCACACGGGTTTTCTGTAGGGGGACTTTAATTCTCTGACCTGCCTGACCTTTTAAGAAGAAGGAGAGCACTTCCCCTTTAAAATGTCTTTGTTGGTATTTTGTCCTGCTGTAATGTTAGTCAGCTCCGAAGAAAAGAATATTTACTTGTTTCTCTACCTCACTAACAATATGTATGTTTTGTTTATGCTTCTTGAGAGGTTACATTTGATTAATATCTTTTGTCAAAGTGCATTTCACTACCACCTGGCTCCAAATGAGGACAGATTGATGCCACCTGGGTTAAAGTGGCACTAATTCCAGAGCTCCTCCCTGATTGGCCACAGACGTCAGGTGACCAGGTAGAAAAGGTCATGGAAGACTACAAACTGGTTGGTCTGTTTCACTCTCCAGGAAAATGGAGGAAGGCCAGTGTTTTGTGTAGTGGAAGATTTTTTTCTCATTAGTTGACTGCAGAGGAGCCAAAGTGATAAACCTGATGAAATGGTTTATGATTGTTCTTTTGAAACATAAACTGAATACATTTAGTTTTTCTGGAAAATGAACTTTCATGCTGGTCCATTGTTCCCACTCACACTACCAACCATCCTCAAGTACAATAGTGGGTTTCCCACATTTAAAAAAAACCTGCATACATGCTTATTTTGGTAGAAAAAGGGTATTAGTTTGTAATAATTTATAACAAAAAACCAACAGTACAAACTGGAGGTGAGGAGTTTAAAAGACGTGAGCATTTTACTGAGCCGGAAGCCTCTCACAAAAATATGTTGAGTTGCATTATGGGAAATGTAGGATCCACCATCTATGGAGCTTAACACATATGGACTAAAAGTCTTTGCACACCAAGTCCATATTTTTTGTCCAAAAATTGTTCCACGTTTAAAAAATAAATAAGACTTCACGTTGTGTAAATCACGTTTACACACCTATTCCAAAACTTGGAACACACTGTGTGTGTTATCAGAACTTTAAACAGTGGCAACACACTCTCCATAGTAACCTAACATTTCACTGCATAAATATCAAACTAATGTCATAATCATGACGATCCAGCTTGTGGTCTTATTTTGTAAAATAAATTTAAGTTTTGTTTCTATTGGTGGTTGTTTTCCCTCTCTTGATTAAACCCTCACAATGTACCCACCTTTATCATTTACAATTACATTGACGGTTTCTATTATTCTTTTGCTTTTAGTGTATAAAAACAAGCAGCCATCTGCCGTAACCCTAACATTTGTGTAGCTGGGCAAAAAGCATAAATATAGTGATGGAATTAAGCATATACACGTGTATGTATTTATTTGTGCATGACCTAACCACAAACAGTAATTGAGCATAACAATACACTCACTTTGGTCTTATTTAAAATGGGCCAAACTGATTACTGTTATTACAGTGAAATGGTGCCCAGTTTAGCGGAGCTGGCCTCAACTCATTTGAAGTTACACACACACACACACACACAGAAAGAGAGAGAGAGAGAGAGATGAAAATAAACACAATCAGCTCAGGCTGCCATCAATCTATCATTACTTTGTTATACTGTGTTTTAATGGGCTGAATGGGTGGATGAATGGAAAGAGGAGATGAAAGCAGAATAACATGGAGAGAGGAGAACATGTTCACATCCTCTCTCTGTATGTGTGTGTGTGTGTACATATCTGTCTATTGTTTGATAATCCTAACTTCCAGCATGCTGGCCCTCAGCAGCATAATGGTGTCAGATTAAAGCCATCAATCATCTAAAACCTGATGGCAACTACAATAGCCTTTATGAGCACAAACAATTCTTGGAATGATAATAACGCCCAAATGTACCTGTCTGACCCTGTGTGGACGAGATGTACTGCAGGACATATTTGAGTGTCTGTGTCTGTGTGTGTGTCTGTGTGTGTGTGTGTGTGTGTGTTTACTTTACAAAGAGCCTCCCAGCATCCCTGTAATGTCACTCAACACCTTGGGTGTGGCTGATAACAGGTGTGTGTGTGTGTGTGTGTGTGTACCCTACGTGTGCGATCTTGTGTTTGTACAAAGGTGCAGATGGGCCAGTAGAACAGGTCAATCATATGACCAGTGCTCAGCGGCACAGTGTGTGCGTGTGTGTGTGTCCTGTAACAGTTTCTAGGAACACAAAGAGACAAGTGGCACACAGCCAAGTGTGTGTGTGTGTGTGTGTGTGTCTGTGTGGGTGTGTGAGTGAGCATTTGGAACGAAACCTGCCGGAGGGAATGGGACAGGTAGCATACCTTCCGTGTACACCTTTTTTTCTCTCACTCTCTATCTCTCACTATCACTTACTCTTTCACACTGCAAAAAATGTCCATCTTAAAGGGACACTCATAATACTCTTTGGGCCAATAATTTGAGAGTTGGTTGGATTATGCATTTATACAAAGTGCTAACAGCTGAGGAAACATGAGAAGAGTGAGTAGGGGCTCTTAGGGCGCTTTCACAAGCCATAGTCCTTTTGGCCAGGCCGAATCAAAGTGAAATTGATACTTTTGGTAAAAAGAATATAATTTGCTGAGGAGCGTGTACAAAGGAGCATATTGATCTTTTTCATATCGTGAGCTGCTACTTCTATGCAGGGAAAAAAAATACTTTTGTTACAGAACCTAAATCATCACCTGCCAGATATGAGCTTGGCTTGGAGGTGCCGCAATCAACCAGTAGGAGTTGCTGGGGCCGCAACAATGACGAGAAACCTCACTGGCTTCCCACCAGGAAACAAAGGCCCTGTTCAGACCTGGTATTAAGATCACAAGTGAACACCTTTAAGTATGACTGTGTTCACACCTGGCATTCGAATGCGTCTCCACATGCGTCATGAGTGGCCACTTGTGATCCGATCTCACTTCCCCGCCCTATATTCAAATAAACGCACAGTAAACACACGACCAATACAGCAGCCGTTGTTACGTAATACTACAGGAATGTCAGTAGTAATATCTTGAATTTGGGTACATTTTATTAACATTTTTATAACATCAAAATATAAGGTTATTGGACCAGCGGAGAGAGACGGCAGTCGGGTGGTCAGGCGGGTGTCAGCTCCGCGCAAAGCAGCGGAACAAAAACACTGACACATCTCCAACAGTATGATAATAATGCACTTCCTGTTCCCAGTCTGACAGTCTGTAGACTATGTAGCCTATAGATAAGGTATATTTTAATAAAATACTGATGTACCGACAGAATACAGTTGAGCAAAGAGGCCGTTTCCATGATGCGAGGCAAACAAGCGCTCGCCTTTCTGTTCACCTGAGGAGCGCGGAGATCCCGTGGAGATCCAAGCGGTACATCAGATGAGTAGGCGGTCCTTAATGTGAACTAGGACACATTCGCGTACACACTGCTAAAAGAATGTGGTCATATGTAGTCTAGATCACCTCTGAATGTGGTCTGAAAGATCCGATCTCAATGCGTCCTCAATGCGTTCACACCTGTACTTAGAGCTGTCCACTCGTGATCCGATCGCTGAGGACGCATGTTAATACCAGGTCTGAACAGGGCCAAAGTTATGTGTGTTTGTTTGGTAACATGACCAAGCTACAGAAAGGAGGAAATAAAAAAACAGTTGTCCATCAGCAGCTATGAGGAAATAAAAAATAAATAGAACCAATGTAACCAATTGATCACACCATAATCCATCACCTTGTTGTGTTTGCTGTCAGTGCAGAAGCTTTTTATGTTAGGATGCGTGTCCAACTCAGAATGTCTAAATGGTTTAATGAGATTGACCTTTTTTACAGTGTATCTCTCTCTCTCTCTGTCTTTTATGTTACTCCTCCATGACCCAGAAAGAGAAAAAAAAGCCACCTCATCAGGTTCACCCTCCACCTGTAAGTCAAAAATAGAGCTTGTTGAAAAGACAAATACTCACACTGCTTAAGGGGGAAAAAAGAAAAGTAAGAATACACTACTTTAATAACAGCACACCTCCTAGCCAACACCTACAACTAACTTTTGACAAGCAGCCATTGGGGTCAGTTGATTTAGAGTTTCACAAACCAGTTTAACCTCATTTCTTAGCAGCATAAGCAGTTTGAAGGATAGAAAATACTGATTATGACACCTTGACTGCCCAACCTACCGGTTCATAGCTGCAGGAGCAGGAATGAAACAGGACCTGGCTGGTTTAAGGCGGGTGATGTTAACATTTGAGCCTTGATTTCACATGCATGAAAAACAATACAAGTTGTATTTAAACCCTTTAACTATGTGGACGAGTGATTTCAAACCTCTTTGACTTGTGATCAGACTATTACGTCCACCATCTCTACTAAGATTGAATAGCTGAATTTAGGGTTTAGATTGTTAAAGGTGCAAAGATCTGGCCAGAATTTTAGTTTAAAACATAAAAAAAATGAACGAACATTGTCAATAGAATGTGTAGACGTTATGTCGAAGACGTCTATGTATTGTGTTGCAGAGATATCTACTGAAATGAGCATGCTAACCAGCTAGTCTCGGCCAAGGCCTATTGATTTGTCACCAACGCGTCATATCTTTGGGGCACCACACATGCGCAGTAAAACCTGGTCTGCACTCGCCAAAATTGAGCCAATCGTAACGCATAAACGCAGCTTCAGTTACACTGCGCATGTGTTGTACCCCAGCTTTCTTCAATAGGCCTTTGTGCCGGCCCATACTGTCTTGTAATACCGCTTGTACCTCGAGTTAGTCAATGGCTTTTTTTTTTTTATTTAACTTAATGACTGTGAATTTAGATTGTATGGACCCAGTAGTAGAGGGGAAATGCTGCCCACTATTTGTTTGGAGAATGTAGCCAGTTATTCCACATTGCACCTTTTATTGCTCCTACAAAGCAATTTCTTTTTATAGTTGTCCATTGTCCATTGTCATGCTCAAATGGGGCACTGAGTTCTGTTGAATTCATATTGAACAACACCTTCAAACAGGCTTTAGACAATCGTGAGACACTAATTAAATTCCTTGAGGTGACGCAGCAGCTCCTGAAGGCAAGGTGAGGCTGGGATCTCCCCAGGTTTCACCAACGGACTACCCCTGCAGCTGTTCTGGGGAAAAAAAAGAAACAAACTCATTGTGTGTGTGTGTGTGACACATTCACACGTTCATGATCACACGGCATTCAGCAGACATCAAAACCTGGACCTGGGCGAGGAGGGAGGGGAAGAGGCGGGGCTGTAGTCTGTTGTCTGTGTCCACCGTGACTCTGAAGTAGACACAACATACCAAATACGGACCCACTTCACCGCGTAGACACACACACACACACACACACACGCAGACATGTTTAGTCTTCCCCCTGCGGCAAGCAACAAAGGTGTTCACTCATGTGAAACCCAAGCCTGAAACCCGCAGGTTGACCTTTGACCTTTCACACACACACACACACATATGAACCCAGAGGAAGAAAAAGAGTGCAAGAGATTAAAAGAGAGGAAGAGGTGTGTGTGTGTGTGTGTGTGTGTGTGTGTGTGTTGTAACAGGCTTGTAGACATGCAAGGAGGGTCACAGAAACATATACAAAGCTGGTTTCAGACATAACAGCCTCTCACACAATGTCCTCTTATCCACATGTGTGTGTGTGTGTGTGTGTGTGTGTGTGTCTGTATCTCTCTTTCCCGCACACACATTAATACATATTCAGGTTTATGCAGTGTCCCATCTCTCTCTCTCTCAAAAACACACACTTTTCTGGCAAAGGTGACCGAACCCTCTCATCTGTGTAGCTGCAATTAACCTCCATAACCCCGGTGTGTGTGTGTGTGTGTGTGTGTGTGTGTGTGTGTGTGTGTGTGTGTGTGTGTGTGTGTGTGTGTGTGTGTGTGTGTGTGTGTGTGTGTGTTGGAGAAAGTGTGTCCTGAACTTGGTTACACAAGACAGGCATGAGTCTCCGGGGCATGTCGTCACACACACAAACACACACACATACCCTTACACATGCACACTGATAATCCATGTCGTTCCTGGACATCCTTTTATCCAGCTCAGGCCCCAGGGATTTTCCGTTGGCCCGGCCAGGCCGAGAGGCCTCTCTCTGGGGTCAGAGATCAGAGAGATGCCCTTCATGACCCTGGAGGATCCAAGCACGGAATCGCCCCAACAGCCGCCACAGCGCTGTGAGGTCAGAGGGTTAAAGCGCTGTCAGGGAGGATGATATAACACAGATCATCATCTTATATAGTTGATGAGTGAGTTTTTTTTTCTTTTCATCATTCAGCCACAGTGTAAAAAAAAAATCAGGTTCTATTTGATTCAATGGCGTCTTTGTTTTACAGCAATGAAACCAGACAGAATGACCAATAGATAACCCTGTCCTTGAAGTGGCAACCCATAAGACACCATAAACTGTTTATAAGCACATTGCAGTTGCCTGATAATTGTAGTAATTGGAGCGGGAGGTCATAAACACAATGTGCAAATGATTTAAGGTGTGAGATCACGAATGGGACGACTGTAAAGTTAATGGCATGCTTAAATGAATTTCATTTTCTCACGTTTATCTGACGATTACAGTGTACCATTTCCTTATCTTGCTTTTAAATAGGCTTTAAAACTGCATGTAAAAAAAAACCTGTATAGCGCCTTGAAGCACATTAGCTTCAAAATGAAATGACTCCATATCATAAAAAGCATCCAGTTAATATTACATTTAAAGAGCAAAGATTTAATCTATTAACAAGCACATACACAGAGCATGCACATTTGACACATGTTGCTCTGCTCCCTCCCTGACCCTCCCCCATCCCCCACCATTCATTCACTCTTTCATTCATTCACATTCACTTTGACAATGAATTTGAACTTCAGACTGAGTTCAGGAATGAAAGACTGAAAGGAGAAGAAAAGGGAGGGAGGGCACTTTCTTTTCTTCCTCTAAGCCTAGTCCCCGACCTTATGACCCCGCACCGGGCCAGACAGCCTTCCCCTCCCCCTCCCTGGTTTCCTCAACCCTTGACATTCTCAGTTACAAACCCTCAACATGTTTCGGGTTTTAACACACATGACTGTGGCAAAGTTGGCAGGTGAGACGAGAGAAACGGACGCATGGACGCAACTCTCCACACCTGCCATCGCTCTGTTTGATTTGTCGTTTCTACACCTCGCATTCCAGCACTGATGCTCTATCAATAGACTTTGACCTCTTATGCCTCAGCTTAGCGTTGTGTGTGTGTGAGAGAGTCACAGAGAGAGAGAGAGAGAGAGAGCATGTGTGTGCTTGTGTGGGGTGGGGGTTGTATAACTACTACTCTTAATACTGATTCAAATAGCCCTGGTGACTGTGACAATATTATCAGTATGAGTAGTGGTTGAGCAACTGCAGGGTGGATTTGAATTACATAAAATGTATATATATATATCAATGACACAATTCAACTTTTCCAAATCATTTTAGAAAGATGCTGTGGGAGTTTGAGCTGTGGCAGAAAGACAGTCAAAGCACCGGCAGTAAAAAGGAAAATGATTAAATAACTTGCTAACACAGATACTGTATGTTTGGTGGTGTGTTCTTTGGATAGTCTAAACAGTCTGTGTGGCCGCACCGTGACGTAACAATAAGCAAGGTCAGATAAAGAATGGAGCGATAAACACGTGAACTCTGACCTTTCACCTCCTGACGACTCTCTCTTTTGCAACTTCCGACTGTAACATGCAGCCACTGAAAACACAATGCAACAGAGAAATTCTGCAGTATTTAAACTATTTTCATGCTTATGAATCACAAACAATACTCGTATGAAAACAAAGCTCGCAGTACAAGTTTCACTTGGGGAAATCCCCATCATCAATATTTTAACAACAAAGCTTAACTTGCTTGTGACAGAGGTACATGATGTAAGTTTAAAGGGATAGTTTGGATTGTTTCGTAGTGGGGTTGTATGAGGTACTTATCATAGTCAGTGTATTACCACAGTAGATGGAGAGTAATGTATTGCTGTGGATGGGGACAGCAGCAAAACGTATTTTAGCCACCTAAAATAATCATTATCAGTTTAAATGTACGTGATATTTAGAATGTTTTTACCGCTTTATCTTGCGGTCAGACACCCTTTTCTGACGGGGGACTGAAGCCGTAATCTATGCTCTCTTCAAAGCCACCAGACTCCTTTGACAAACACAGTAACTTTACTGGTTGTGCTGGTCTACTAGTTTGGCTGCCTCAAACTTCTTTGTGTTATTGTGTGATTTTGATGACACTTCAAAAAATCTGAACTCTCCCTTTAAAATGTTCTTCACACCTGTGCCCTGGTTTTGTTTTTCAGCCCATTTACGCCATTGGAATTTGACACTTTTCTGTCACATTTCTGCACAGTGTGTTTTTACTTTAGTGTTTCTTCCAAATAATGATGGAGGAGTTAATGTGTCTTGTCAGTGATGGTGTTCTTCTTTTACAAGTTGCAAATGGTTTTGACTACTGTAGTTGATTATTATTTAGTCTGAGTTTGGGCCATCATTTTTTATGATAATGATAACTTTTACTCATCAAGTTAATTCCTGAGATTTGGGAATGCAGCAAAATCATTACGTCACATGGGGCTAAAAAAACACAAGCAGTGAAATGGTCCGATCTGGAAATAACAGGTGGGGTCGTCAGCAAAAAACTTGGCTCAACTTTTGCCAACATCCTCTGCTTAGACACTGTGTTGGTCAATAAAATAAAAGTGCACATTCCTGGTAGATTGATTTGCAACTTTCAACACTGTATTTCTAATGTTTACCTAGCAATCATTGCAAAAAATAAGTAAATCTTTCCTCAGTGTGCAGTGGTTTGGCATCTGATAAGCCTTCATCTCATGAATCTAAAACACAGACCGACCTTCCTGGATAGTATTTCATGTCATCACTGGTACCTGAAGCAACATGACCCCACTAACGCAGCCCCTTGCATTTGTTTTTTTGGGACCGAACACACAGTTAGTAAGGCTTATTTGGAAGAGAAAACAAAGACAAATGGTAAAATTGATAAACTGTCCATTGTTAACATCAATCACAGCTTACTTATTCAACTTTGCCCTACCATGTTTGCCATAGTTGTGTGCATACAAAGTTTGATTTTAGCAGAAAATATATAATAATTGGCTACAGTTGCCTGTGTTTACAATTGGACTTCATTGTAGCAATGTGGCATGCTCCTATATCACAGCTGGTGAGTGTTATCATATCCAATGAAAATGAAAATTTACAAAATAAGACCCACGTAAACAAGAAGTATTCATGAAGAAACATTGCTCAAGTTCCCAGAAGTTCTTTTGTGCTTCTCTGAGGCCTACATGTTTCCACCAATCCTATTTTTGCCAGCCCTGTAGCCCTTCTTACCCTGCAGACATAGAGCTTATTCAAGTTGACCAAGCAACCTCACCACCAGGAATTGATATCAGGTCAGAGATGAACTTTTTTTTCACCTCTGATGATTGCACAGAGTTTCATTCCGCGGTTAAATCAGTGTCTTAACTCCTACGCCGGGGCGTTAAGTGTGTTGTGGTCAAAGGCGGTCAATGTCCATCCATTATTCCTTTACTGGCTTTGATTGCAAATTTTTTACATGCTGGACTAGCCTTGTGGCCATTATATGTGCTAAGTAATGTTCAACGATTGTCCATTACAGTAAGAGCCATTTACTTTGCAGCCAGTTCCTATAGACCGCAGTGGTCAGCATGTATTAAACCGCTCGATACGTATAGAAGTAGCTACTCCTCTGTATGGCAGACGGAGGCTGGCCAAGACGAAATGCACTTCTGTGGCATAGCACAGTATGTACACAGATACCAAAGTACACTTAGTAGGAAGAAAAGCAGACAAAACACACACACACACATACATTCCTTTCCTTTATCTAGTTTCCATTGGAACAGTGTTGCGCCAAGGCCATACGGTGACAAAAGCGGTGTGAAAACATGCTTTCTCTGTGGAGTATCTTTTATTGTTAAAACCCTACAGGCCAAAGACAAATCCATGGGAGTTTATGGGGGACTGCAGGCCATGGTTGTATAGATTTTATAACGGTGACAAATGCATTATGCTTTTCACATAAACCAGCACAGTAGAGCCCCAGTAAAGCAGAAAAGGCCTGAATGCTTCATGGGTTTATAACACAATGAATTTATCACAGAGAGAGGGAGGAGGCAGAGAGAGAGAGAGAGAGGGAGAGAGAGAGAGAGGGAGGAAGTGGAAAAAAAAAATATGGTGCTGATTTGTTTTATTTGCCCGGGCGGTCCTGCTGGTGGCTAGTCGCATTGTTTAACAGGGAGTAAAGAGGAAACTGCTGCCACTTGTGGGTCCTGAGGTGGGAAATAAAGTCTTACAGACAGTCCTCCCATGTCCAACACACCTGAACGTCTCGCGACATTGAATCTCCTCAAAAGTTGCTCTTGGGGCATCAAGGTGGCTTGGCAGACTAAGTTGCGTAAAATGAAAAGTCATTGCTTTTGAATTTGAGTTATTCGTGTTCTTTGTGACCTTTTGCAGCTTTTTATTCTTGCAGGGAAATTTAGCGCTCTTTTTCAGCAACAACGTGCTTCACATTCACACCTGGGAGCTGCCCAGTACAAACAGAGTATTCCCCCTGCACTCGTAGAGCAGTAGCAGGAGAAAGTGTAAAGGCCTTTGCACACCAAGTCCGTATTCTTTGTCTGAAATTGTCGCACGTTTAAAAATAAACACGACGGGTTCCGATTTTTTTGCGTTTTTTAGCATCCGTCAGAGCTGTTTGACCACTCAGGGCCACCGTAAATGCAAACGTCATCATCCAGAATGGCATCAGATGAGCTGATTCCCTTCGTTCACACGTCTCCCAGCACAAAGCACTTCATGACAGAAAAGTAAAGAATACATAGATGCTGAATTTAAAGAATTTATATTGTGGCAGGTGATCGCAGAACAGCAGAGATTCTCTATTTAGTTTCAGTCATGGACCCCTTACGAGATAAAGAATATACCAAAGACCCCTCATGTATGTCCCAGCCTATTTTTTACTCTTATATGAGACATAGTTGCTGATTTTAAGAGTTGTAGTTTTGTTAGATTATAATGTAATTTATGAACGGACCCCCTTGCAGAGTGCCACAGACCACTGATCTATTGCTCCCACGTAATTAATTCTGTTTTATAAAATGCATCGGACTACGTGTGTAAAGTTTCTGTCTTTTTTTTATGTGATTGTTTTTAATTATAAGAGTCCCTGTATGGACGGATTATGAAACACTTTATTTTAGCACTTTATTTTTTATTTTTATCCTCTTTGTAAAGTTAATCCCAATGAAGTGTGGATGCCCCATAAGGAGTATTTTTAGAATTCTTTTTCCCAATTTAAACCTTATATTCTTTTTTAACGACTGCATCCTCGTGCTATGTTACGTCCAAATTATTGAATCTTATATTATCGCTGATGTATTGTTGCTTTCTGAGGAGACTTGACGTGTGTGAGAGAGCTGAACAGAAAGGTGCAGTGGTTGGAGGACGTAGTGCTGATTGATCCTGACAGCTTTATGAGGCTTTGTGACACTGAGCAAACAGTAGGGACATAATGATATTTATTTAAGTACATTCTGTGAGAGAAGGAGCGTATACACCTTCATATATATTGCATGTGTGTGTGTGTGTGTGTGTGTGTAGGTGTGTGTGCGTAAATGAATGTGAAAGGCACGTAGGGAGCAGCTTTTATCAGCAACAGATATAATGTACTGTACTTTGAGGAGTGACATGCGTAGCACACTCTGAGATAGCGTGCAAACTAAGTGAAAACGGACACACGCACACACAGACATGCACTAAAACCAGCTGGACTGTTTTGACAAACAGGTAGGATGACACCTCTGCGGATACACAGGTGTCTAGGTGTTTTTGAAGTTTTAATGAATTTGCATATACGTCTGTTAAGCCCGCCCACCCCTCCAGGGCAAGACAATGACAGTTCACACACACACACACACATAAAGTACATAATGTACAGGGCCAAAGGCTAGGGTGAGGTTGGGGCTGGAGGGCTGAGTTCATTGGGTCCAAGAAACCGTGCAAGACATTGAGGCCTCATTAGAGAAAGCATGTTAAGAATACGCCCTGCGCAGGATACCACTAGCGTCTGACACACACACACACACACACACACACACATATATATATATAAAATACACTTATGAGGATGGGACTATGCTCTCTGAACTGCGTGTCTGTAAATGCTGACTTGTGAAAACTCCATTTGAAGTGATTTAGAAACATGTAATAAGAATGTGAGTGCAGTTGCAGGTAAGAGATACCAACGGGCTCTAGGATGGTGGGGTGGGGGAGGGACACACATACTCATGCACACACACTTGATTTAACACACAGTGGAGATAAGCGACAAGTGCCATTATACTTTCATTTTTTTTATTAATTGTTTTTCGATAAAGGGACAAAATGGGTGTGTGAACAGGATTATGCAGACATCTGCCAGAAAACACAGACAGTGGTTTTCCCAATACAACTGAACAGAGACCCCAAAAGTACAACAGAAATTAAAGAGCTAGGTTTGTCCAATGACCATGGGCCACCATTACAAAAGAAAAATCCAAAATTATATTATAACCAAAACAAATAAAAAAAAAATAAAATAAAAAGAAACCAAAAATAAGGATCCATTCCATGTCTCTGTTTTGAACAGAGCATAAAGGTAATAATAAATAGTAACTCCCATAGTAAAAGATAAAGTTCAAGTTCAAGTTACAACAAACAGCTCTCAGAATAGGAATAGAAAAGGCTGATAACAAAATATTCTGCATTGCCATTTACAAAAAAGTCTCAACTCAAGCAGGCTTCTCCACGTCCCCCGGGTCATTTTTAAATATGCTTTGCATATGAAAGTATACCCAATCTAAATATAAAGCACCATTTAGTATTTGGCAATGAAAAAAAACTGCAAAACATTTAATTTCTTTTTAAATGTATTTATTTTGACGCTTTTTTCGTAATCCATGTACTGCATATGAAGTTTTTTTTTCTTTTTTTTTCCTCTCTTCTTGATGTTGGAATGTAGTCAGGTGGGAGGGGTGAGAGAGACAGAAGCACACAACAGAACAGGCCGACGTCAGCTTGCATTACTGCATACAAGAATGGCAGCGGGGGGGAAGGAGGTCCGAACCAAAAACCAAAGAAGATATGTACAACCACCTCTGTGGACAGGAAACAGAGCGGCGGCCATCTGATGGCCCGTGATGCCTCCCAATGCCACATACTTTAGCTGCTTTTTTATGGGGTTTTTCCTTTTATTTCTTTAAACATACAAATAATTCGCACTATATTATCCTGCCAAATTAAAAAAATATACCGTGGCAGCTTGGGATTTTTTTTCCACTACCAAAAAAAGGTATGGTAAATACCTTTTAGAGAGAACAAGCAACAGTTAAAAATACAAGCCTCAATATAAATACTATAGTGCCTACTCTAAGTGAACATTGAATTCAAATACAATTCTAGAAATACAGAAAAAGTAGACCATAAATGTGTTTAAGCATAGGAATCGACATGAGTGTGCATTTTCCTATATTTTAAGTTCTTTATTATATATTCATATATAATCTTAATCCTTTCCCCAATGCAAATTGTATTTCAACCTGAAGAGCTGTGAAGAGCCAAGGCAAAAGAAAATACAAAACCATCACAGAATTTTTTTTTTGTTTGTTTTTTCGTCTTTTTTTTTCCGTTTCATTTCATATATACTGTGATCGGAGTCTTGAACACCACCAAGACGCTGAGGAAAAGAGAAACGACAACAAAACTTAAATACAGTTTCCCCTAAAAGATAGTGAAGTGTTATTTGCAAAAACGTTTATTTTCATATCTATAATTAAAGGAAGATTTTTTACAAAAACAGATTCTCGCAGTGTGAGCAACAACATTTGTTGTTTTAGCCAGCAAGGTCTGTAAATTATTCAGGTGTAGATGACAACAAAGTTACCGCACAGCTCCTTAAAAGATGTGGATGTTTGGTGTTTGTGTGGCCAAATGAGAGCCGCATCCATTCTGTGATCGCGTTGGAGCGCTGGTTACGTACGTAACTCGCATCAAACCTTTTTATCTACAGACCTTGCCGACGGGGTGAATTTTCAGCCCAGGCCTAAGCGCTGGGGTTTCTAGGGGTAACAAATTGACAAATGGTCAAAGGTGAAACGGCAAGGGTACAAAGGTCAAGGTTCATGAGGGTGGAGTTGCTGGCAACAGATTATGTGTCTCATCTTTTACTGCTTTTAACAATGGGACCCTCGACATCTGACAGCATTTCAACAGTGTTTTCCCCTTCAGCGTAAACTTGTAAACTGGGAAAATTGAAACAGTGCACTTCATGTCCTATAAATGACAATCTAGCTTTTAGACTCAACCCATGTACCAACATTGCATCAGTGTGGGAAAATGCAAGAGAGAGAGATGTCGGTACTTACTCCCAGGCAGAGTGACAAGTGCTATACGATGAACAGCTTGAATGAAACTCAACAAGGAAAAAAAACCCTCCTTTTTGGGTTGAAAAGCAACAGCAAACAACAACAAAAAATGTGCCCTGCATTAGCCTATGCATACTGATTAAAATCATCGCATTCACTCTTTTCAAGAGCCCTGGAGTACAGATATTTTTTGCAATTCTTTCTTGTCTTTTTCTCTGCAATTCAAAGTTAATGACCCTGTTTTGATACTAGAAATGTAAAGTGAAAGAGATTGCCTCTGATCCCCGTAATATGCACGTATAGCTTCCAGTTCTGTGTAGCTTTCTGTCGGTCTAGTTTGTAGTTATTTCAATGCTCTCAAATAAAGTTAGCCTCACTTGGAGCTCATATATTACTTTATGCATTGTTCCACACACTGACATATCGAAACAGCGTCGTAGGTTTTGTGCTAACGCAGATACATGACGCCTCTCAGCCATGCGCTGTATCCCTCAAGTTCAGGATTGTACATTACAGGTTACCTTTATCTCAAAAGTACCTCCTTACCAGAAACAAAACTACAAATAATTCAGATATACACAATACTGCTTGTACCATGCTTGCCATGAAATCCACATATTAAAGATAGCCTATTGAACATGTAATAGGTAGCTAAATGATGATTGACGAGAACTCTCTGAGCTTTCATCATGAGTTGTCACAGTCCATTTGAGCAGTCAGGTGCTTGATGCAAGGACCTTTCCTGGGTGGCTTAAACCTTTTAGCTTTATCTAATGTGACCCCAAACTTATACCAGATAAGATTATGGCCAATGCAGTCTTGAGATATCAAAGGCACTCTTTCTTTTTCTACCAAATGATAGTACAAATTGAATTTTTAGCACACCCTTGTCTTTTTGAAAGAAATTTAGAAAGGCTGTCGTTACTTTCAGTTTAGTCATCAAGCCAATGCATTGATTTTTTTTTTTTTTTTTAACCCCCGGTGAACATGCCGTCTTTTATAAAGATCCGGATGAGTGCATTTCCAGGGTTGTAAGAGGAGGGTCAAGTCACAGACTGTTCACTTTCCATGTCACAAAACAAAACTGTACATGATATGTGTTACAGAATGTATGCAGCATGGATGTATCTTTCTTGTCTTTTCTCTTTTTGAAGAATAAAAAGAAAAAACAGAACAAGAGAAAAACAGCAACACATTTACTCAACAACTAACCAACCAGGGACAAGTTCTTTTCTTTTTTTGATTAGCAAAAACATACTATGCATGCTGACTAATTCTTAAAAATGGAAAAGGAAAACTCAAAAAAGAAAATAGTACACAACATGTAAATTATTGCACAAGAGAAAGGCTCGAAGTTTTGCGTCAATGCAAGAGTATTGCCCCGATACAGATCATGCATTCAATGGGTAATGGAAACGGGGTGTGCTGGTGCAGAGCACATGGTCTTAAGCTTCCACCAGACTGGCGAAAGTGGAGTGTTGGGGGTTGGGGCAAATCTACAAGGGGCTGGGAATAAACAGGGGACTAATGGCGGACATAGCTGCGGGGAAAAGGTCCCATAGTTCGGCCTTCTACTCTGACTTTATTTCGGTACTCAAAGGACGGTCACTGTGCCATTTTTTCATGTGTTTCTCCAAGGTGCTGTAGACACTGAAGGGCATCTTACAAATTTCACACTTGTACACGTCTTTGCCCACCTGACCATGGGTCTTCATGTGGCGAGTAAGTTTGGAGCTCTGGGCGCAAGCATAATTGCACAGGTCACACTTGTATGGTCTCTCCCCTGTGTGGCTGCGCCGGTGCACTGTCAGGTTACTGCAGTTCTTGAACACTTTGCCACAATACTCACAAGTGTCACTCCTG
>CAKALG010009117.1:0-11006 GCA_916700815.1 Helicolenus hilgendorfi
TGTGTGCATGTAAAATGTCTGCAAATTTACAAAGCCCAAAGTCCACGCCAAAGGGAGTTACTGTTCCCCACAGGAAAAACTGCTCCTTAACAGCCTGAAACTCCTCAGTTGAAGTCCTGCCTTTTCTTCCTTAACGTGATGATGTCACCAAGTAACACATTTGCATAATACCTGCCTAGCAGCTAGTTTAGCACGTCCTCAAACAAAGGATCAGGACAGACAGAGGGTGAAAAGAGGTGCTGCAGCACAGCCGGTATGAATTGTGTTAAAAGTGATAATTTGAACATTAAATTATGTAAACATACAAAAATAACAAAATACAAGATACAAAATACAAAATACAAGAACAAACCTAAAAATTAGCATAATAGGTCCTCTCTAAACATGTCACTCTGCTCTTATCTAATATAACTGGTATTATTCTCCAAATGTTTTCAGCTATCTTACCTTCATCTGTGCATGTCTAACATTTGTTTCTGTTTTTTCATAAATACCTTTTAGTATTAATTAGTCACAGGACTCACAACACTACAATCGTTATTTATTTTTTTTGTTTTTACAAAACACAACATTTCATCTTTTCCTATCAATGTCTAAACAGGTTGAATCTCACTTTTCAAATACAAAATAACAAATTCAATAACCGAAGAAAGACACAAGCGAGGAGTAAACAAAGCTTACAACAGCGTCAGTCTATCACTGGTTGTCAGGAGTGAGTCTCTGTTTGCCTGGAAGTGTTGGAGCCAGTCCGGCGTGCTCAAACACTTCATGTTTTCTGTACCGTTCCACTCTGCTCCTCCAAACACCTCAAACACCTTATAGTCTAACTATAAACCCTATAACAGAAACCAACATCAAGCAACGATTAAACCAGTGGGAAGTGTAATTACATCATCAAACTGAATAGACCAGGAGTAATTTGTAAAATTCACAGAACGGCGTGGCATTAAATCCAAGTACGATCCATAAATGGCCTGCTGAATTTCTTGTTTCATAGATTTATTGATTTGGCTCAAAAAACAAGAGTTTTATCTTCTAAGCCCCACGTCTTTCCCCCGTTTATTCATTCAGCCATAGAAAAAGTGTTTTAAACCTTGGTCTACATCTCTGTTCTGGGGAAATGTTTAGGCTTCAGATGCTAAATGGCAAAAAGAACACATGTACGAGCATGTGCATGTACGAGCATGTGTACGCCGTAAAGCACGGATAGTTACCAGATGTTTAACAGCCGTTAGTTAAAGGCACAGCCCTTAGGCGTTTGCATAAGGTGCTGCAAGTGTACAGCATTCTCTGACTTAAATATTTGAGTGTATGTGGGTTAGGCTGTGACTTTCTGGAAAGGGAACACTATTCTTCCCCTCCTGTGATGCCCAGGAGGATCTGAATCGGGGAAAACTGACCAGGTGGCTGCTGGCCTGATTTAGGCCTCAGAATAAACAATTCAACCCTCAAATGACAAGAAAAAAGGGGAAATGAAACCAGAACCAGCACACTGTTACAAAGCTGGTTTCCTCTGGGGGATGGGGGACAAAAAGACGTGTCTACTCCCGTACATCCCAAAATATTTTCAAGCACAGGACACGGCAGAGGTCAGGCAACAGTCAAAGACTTCACTGCGTTGAATAGGAGACACAAGAGAATGGACAGAGAGAAATACTGTAGAGCATGTGCTCATCATTTTGTCTGGATTCAAATTTAATGTTCCAACTTGTCTCAAACATCCCGTTTCACTGACCGTCAGGTCTTTACCTCTTCGTAAAAAATGTCTATACTTACTGCTGGCGAGGGTGTGGCTCTCCCCCGTCTGAAGTTCTGTCTCTTCATCAGGGTGGAGCTGCTCTAGGTCCATCGCTCTTCCAGCTGGATCCAGAACCACCGAGCTCTCGTTGACTGTGATGTCACTCGCCCCGCTGATAGGGTTGGTGGGTGGACCCCCGACAGATGTCTCATAGTCTGGAGGAACGTCATCTAAACAGTCTGCGTTGAGCTGGAACGTGCCAAAGGCCTTGTCTTTAGATGAGTGTTCATTTATTTTATGTATATAAAGATGGACGACAAGACAGTTCCCAAAAGTGAAGGCAAAACATCTTGATCGCCCCCTGGTGGCTGGCTGCAGTATAGGTCATAAAGCACGCCCTCTCCATGTTAGCAGATGGGACATGGGCCAAACTAAAAAGTCAAAGTGCACGTCAAATACATTTTTCCCAAAGATGGTTTCAGTCATTTTAGGTACAGCAGTTCTTAATCCACGGCTGTGTTGAATAATCGATTCTGATTGGTCAATCACGGCGTTCTGCGGTCTGTAATTTGTGTATAGCAGACCGTTGGTAAGTTTGGTTTTGATCAGTTGTTTGATGCTATAAAAAGGGGGTTACACGTCATGATTGGCAGCTGTGAGTCTCTCATGCTAACAAGCTGCGGCCGTGCTCGGCTAACGATTAATTCGGGCGGATGACCTCGATACCACAGCTCCCCCGCCAGATCACTACTGCGCAGACTCTGGCTCCAAATGCCTCACTTCTGTACAGTGGGAGGAGGTGGAGACACATCGTCCATCTTTATAAACAGTCTATGGTTTGTACTTTAGAGTAAGATTAGTCCTGTCTAGTCAAGAGGCAAAAGTTACCAGAATAAATAAAAAAGGACCTTACTGGAATTCCCAAGGCTTTGAGGATGTTCATTTTACACATAGGACACGTCCGGTGGTCTTGTAGCCACGGGTCTACACAGTGCTTATGGAAGATATGCCTGACCAAACAACAACACAGTGCACAAATAAGACACCTGAAAACAAATGCAGTGCACAGAGACGTGTAGATATTGGTAGCTATGGTACATGTTTTGACTTTATGCCTTTCTGTAAACAACGCATAGAGACACATAGTTTTAAAGTTATAGTATGTACAACAAAGAGTGCACAAACATTACCTGCATGGTAATATCCTCACAACATCATTAGGCTTATAACCTTCAATGCAAACTGCACAGTTGTCAAAGTCTGACTCTGTCTCCTTAAACACAAACAGAAATAGAAAAGATGAAAAAGACACACCAATGAATTCTCAAATATAATTATAATAATAACTTTACATATATACATATATATAGAATCAGAATCAGAATCAGAATCAGAATTGTGTTTATTGCCAGGTGTAAGAGATTTACACTAGGCATTTGCTTTGGTGATGTTGGTGCAAGTAAACAGTATAACAGTATAAAACAAAAGAATAGATAAGACGTTAAAATAAAATATAATAATAAAAAATTGAAATTCTAATATGTGTATATATAGCACCTTTCACAACAAAGTTACAAAATGTTAAACAGTAAAAACAAATAATAAAAGCAGAGATAAAGTGAGTTTTAAGAAGAGATTTAGAAGAGGATACACTGAGTTTAATACTGAGTAGAATATATCTGCAATTTATACCAAAGAAAATAAGCACAGTAGCCTATAATTCAAATAATGTGGAAAACATTTTAGTAAATGTATGTACAGCTTACTTTTAAACTGACTGTATAGCCAAAGATGCTTTGAAGTTTATGTGAGCTGTACTGTTTGCAGTGTCGGGAACATCATTTACCTTGTCTCCTTTCTTAATGGTGCGTACTTGCAGCTTACTGATGGCCTTTTTGGCAGCGTCTCCCAAACGTCTCTGTAGACATAACAAACTTTTATTACTGACATGACTAGTGGGGTTTTAACAGTAGACAAAAAACAGTCCGTAACTCAGCAGCGTGCAGATATCTCACTGGTTAGTAAATACTGTTGATCGGTCTACACTGGCTGAAAGCAATCATTGAAGAAATGTTTTACTCTGTCATCACAAGCCTCCATGTTCATGTGAGGAATGTGACATCACATGTCACGTTGCTGTGGGCTCGTCAATTTTACCTCTTCACATTCATTTCATAGGAAATGAATAGAGCTGCACCAACATCTACTGTGTGATAATCACACAGATACCAGTATAAAACACCATCACTGAACCACAGTAAACCAGTCAACCATAATGACAAAAAACAATGTGATCAAAGAAAAGTTTTTCAGTTTACTGGCACGAAAGATGTCCTGACCTGCTCTGTGCATCAGCAAACAGGCTAAGCAATGTGTTGCTTGTTTGAAAAAAAACGCTCACCCCAGCAACTTTTTTGAACTTCAGTTCGAAAATTGCCTCGGCAGGCGATTGTCACTGGTTACACATGCGTGAAATAAACATTTCCCCCCCCGTTTACTTCCATTCTATGCAAGCAAAAGAGCAAAAAAACTTCTGGTTGTGAAGCAAATTTGCATCTTCGCATTTGTGTGGAGTTCAACTGTGGTGAACTTTCAGCTTGAATATCGCGTCGGCAAGCGATGGTCACTTGGCTGCATTTGCACATGTGTGACCATGCCTTTATGCAAAGCTTTGGGCACCTGCTCCACCTCCAACCTATTTTCATTGATCCAAATCAACGCTGACAGTAACTGACATAAATCAATATCACTCTCTCTATGTAATGTAGAGTGACATCGCTGGTAGTATATCTGTATATTCACGGTCCATTCACCAGAATTCGCTAACTTGCTGTATGTTAGGAAGAGGTGTGTTCACCAAAGTTGAACTCCACGCAAATGCAAAAATGAAAATTTGCTTTGCCACCGGAAGCAAATGTTTTTCTGCCCCTTCACTTGCATAGAATGGAAGTGAACAGGATACAAATGTGTGACCGTGCCTTAATAATTAAAGAAAAAACAATCATCAGAAATATTGAAAGAATGAAAAGCAAGTAGCATCAGTGAGATATAATTTAGTTTTACAATAATGATGAAACACAGCATCACGCTTTAACAGTTTTACCTTATACTGTGCTGCCTCGAATAAAAGCAGATTTATTCAACCTGGCTGAATTCTGTACAACATAAATCAACATAATTCAAAGTGAAAATGGAAACAATGGTTGTCATCGCACCGGCTCCTATCATAACAAGCGCGATGATAAATTGTCATTACAGACGTCACAAGAACGTCAGAGGCGGCCACTCATAATAAAGAGAAGGCAGTATCAGGTATTTGCACTGTGGGCTCAAAGGGCCAGAGAGCTGAGTTGGTTGATGGTTCACTGGTTCGCCACGTCTCTGTTCGGCCAGCTGTCATGCTAATTCTGGCCTCTCCTTAAAGCCTCACAGAGCCGACACCAGATGGAAAAATGCATGGGCCAATGTCAAGAGTGAGACCACAGCACTGCAGCACTGAAATACATCAGCTCACAGAGCCATACGGTGATTAAACAAAGTGCACACAGCCATACCTGGTTGCGGTCTCGTGCATTAGCGTAGCGGAACCTCTGGATGTAGTAGAAGACGAGCCAGGCGAGGGAGATGATCATGAGGACGATGAAGGAGATGGAGACAAACACTACCGACGTCCTGCTCACGTACTTCTGCAGGTTGCGGGTTCCTATGGAGATCTGCAGCGAGACCATGACTTGCTGCTCCAGCAAAGCTGCAATCTCTCGACCTTTAGGCTCTGGGATCATGATGGCCACGACTTCACCTGTACCTGCACGCACATACAGCACAGGAAGTACCAGTTTAGAGGTTCAGTAGATGAAGCAAGCCTGTAGGTACCATACAAGACACTGAAGTCATGTCCTCAGTATTGTGTCTGGGATATTTAATACCTGGAGAGCAGTTTAAACTCTACTATTACACTCAGATTACACATGATGGATATTAGACCGTTTTAGACATCTTCAAATATGTTTTTTGGACAAAAAAAATGTATTGAACTAAAATATCATAAAATAATATAGTATTTCTCCCCCTAGAATTCTATCGTGTGTGGAGAAAGCTTTGAAATAACATTTAGTGAGATTAAATTTGCAGAAAATAAAACTTAACTTGTTGTTAAATAAGTAGTTTTGTAATGCAAATAAGTTTGTAATGCATTTTCGAATAATGTCTACAGCTGCAACGATTAGTTGATCAAATTAATTCGCATATTTTGATATTTTGTCTTTTTTTTTTTTAACAAAAACGACAAACATTTGCTGGTTCCAGCTTCTCACATGTGAGGATTTGATTCTTTTCTATAGCTTTGGGTTTTGGAAATAACAGAAATAATTGTTAGTTGCAGTCCTCATAATGTTGAAATTTAAAACGAATAAAAACTGAAATGACAAAAAGAAAACAAATAATTAAAACAATCAGAATTTGTATTTTTGGTAATTATGCAAAACAACAAAAAACAAAAAAATCCCAATACAATACAATACGAATCTATTTAGCATCAATAGTAACCAAACTTACAATATCCTTACCATACTGGTGCCAAAATGCTATTACTGCATACAGCCTGGGTTAATAAATACAGGAATATGCAAACGCTGACAAATCCAAGAAATCGACTTTTCTACTTTTTACACAGTAAGTATCCAGACTTCCAACATCCAACCTGGCATATAAAGCTTTAAAGCAGAGCAGGTGTGAAAACTCAGTTTGCAGGGAGCTCAGATCGAAGACAGATCAACTAAAGCTTCACTCTCTTTGTCAGACGCTTCCTGTTGCTGCTGCTTGTCGTGCACAATGAAGGCTTTTGCATTACAGAGTCACAGAGCTTCTTTCAACTCCTGCAACTCCTGGGTTTGCTAGAAAAAACTTCCACCAGAGGGTTCTAGCATTAGCATCAACAGTAAGAAGGTACTTCTTTCACCCTCTCAGCTAATGCTTCTCAACAGTTCAGTCACCTAACGGGACAGATAAGCTTTGCTTTCTGCCTCTAGAGCTCACACACATCCAGCTCTTTGTAGAAATACTATTGCATGTGCTACAGCCTTACATTGACAGTTTAAAAAATACATCATCAACATTTCACTAAGGCTACAACTATTTCATTTTTGACACATTTGTGGACTTTTAAAATAAAAAAAAATGTAAAAATCAATAAATTTTTTGTCAATCACAATTTCCCAATTTCAAATGTCTTGATTTGCAACAGTTTAAAACTCAAAGATATCTAGATTACAATAATACAAAACAGAGGAGAGAAGCAAATCATCACATTTGTGAACATTTTGTAGATTATTAAAATAACTGGTAATTAGTCTTCTGTTGATCAATCAATAGCCAATCATTTCAGCTTTAATGTACACAAACATTAAAAAAGTTCACCAATTACACAGAGCTAAAGAAAGTATAGTATATATTGTATATAAAAATTGCAGTACAGAGATAACAAAGATATGTTGAGGTAATTTAGAAATATTGTCACCATTCCATTCTGTAGTTTGACACTTAATACATATTTTTTTTATTTTAATGATTGGCAGTTTTGCTTTTATTTGACAGTTTGCAGTGAAGATAAACAAGAATTATAGGAGGGTTAAAAAATGTTTCCTTATGTTATGTGACAAATATTGTCCGACTGGTCGATTTATGTTGATAAAATATCTATATCTGCACCTAGGGATGCACCGATCAGACTATTTCAGTCCTAATAGCGATACCTGATACAGACTACTGATCCCATACCAGTATTTAATTAATAAGCTGTATGCCTCACTGTGTAGAAGTGACTGATCAATGATCAATATTTCATGAGTAAGGAAACTTAAATGCTGCAAATAAACAAATAAACACAGATATAGATCTACTGAATTGTTATGTATTATTAAAATAAATTGTACACCAGCATATTGATGAAAAATCTTCTAAATTAACAGGAATTGCAATTCAAGTGTGAACCTTTTTAATGCAGCAGCAAATTGGTCAAACTTGAGCAGGAATTAAAATTACAATATATAATGTATATAGTACATAAACATAGAATTGAATTGAATAGATCGGGCCCCCTGTCACCGATATCCAATCCAGCTATTTGAGTCGGTATCAGCCTGATATCTGATCCGGTATCGGTGTCGGTGCATCCCTATCAGTACCTGTCTCCAAAAATCCAGCATCACGCTTTATTGTTTATTTGAAGTTGTCTGTAATGAGGGCACGACATATGGGACATAACTCAGTCATTTCTAGACACAATAAGGGAATAACGTGCCTCTACCCTCTCAGCCTTACAGCGGCAGGTTGATTCCATTCTGAGTGCTGTTACATAATTTTCCTTCTGCTGCATGTTTATGACTGCGGCTGAATGGAGTCACAGTGGCTCCCTGTGGTGCTTCAGTTTCTCTATCAGTCACCGTAAACAGCGGCTTTATTCAATCTGCCATCACCAGCAGCACCTCCTATGCAGCCTTCCAGATACACAGACAAATCCTCATGCACTGTAGCACAGAGCTATTTTAAAATGACATCCTGGGGTAATTCTGCCACAGAGACACTACAGAAAATGTGGCGTTTTGTGTTTTCCAGAGGAGTTAAAGGCTTTGAATCCAACAGATATGCTTCATTTTCAGGATGTAGCTGCAATGCATTATTGCTGTCAGGCTCATAAATCCCTTTATGTAACAGGTCTGTTGTAAAACCTGCACAGCTGCTACTTTTAATATGACCAGGGTTGAGAAGTCAGACAGAAATCATGTTTTTAAACTGTTTTACTTTCATGCATATGCAAGAATCAGCCTTCTTGGCTAAATACAAAACAAAAAAACATTAAAATTCTTGAAAAAATTGAATAATTGAATAATTTGGTTGTAATTTATTGTCTCAGAATACAATACAGTAAATATATTTGGGCAAAAGCATCATTCAAACAATTAAACAAATGCTTCCATTAACAATTTGCTAAGGGTATTAGGTGTGTAAGAAGATATCGATACACTTAAAGCAGCAGTGGGTAGAAATGGAGTAAATATGATTAAAACGGTCATTATATCCTGACGGTAGTGCATGAGACAGGTAATCTGAAAAACATCATGTGCCTCTGTGTCCTCCGGTGCTCCTAACGGCATCTGCATGATTACACAGACCGGAGGAAAACAACCAATCAGAGCCGAGCTGGAGCCTGTCGTCTCTGAGCAGCTGTCAATCACTCGCGAACTCCGATCAAATGGTCAAACTAGGCAGCGCTGATCAAATATGAATCAATATTCTGTTATTGTAATGCCTGTTTATCGCCTCAAATGTTTCCAGCAACATCTTGTAGTGTACTGTTTAGCTGTAAAATGAGAACGTTTTTGACCCGGCAGGTCATTAGGTATGATAGAAATAGGTACAAAGCACTTGTGTACCATCCTCTGCAAAAATAGCCAGATTCAGAACCACACAGTAATCCAGCTGGCAATATCTCCACTGTTTATCTTTGTATTACGGTGGCTGCTCCCTCAAAATGAGCTTATTTATGTTAGAGCCTCTAAAGCAAACCCTGCTACAAACAATGACAGAGAAAACAAAGGCTTGTGTTTGGACAGCAAACAGACGGTAATACGCTCCTGAACACCACTCTGTATTCAGACTCTCAGCCCACTAGCTGTCACACTTCTTCACCAAAGTTTCTGCTTATATCCTTCTCACTGACATCAAAATTGAAACAAGGTAAGCATGTGGTTGGAAGACATGTTCAGAGTTTCTAATATTAATATTTTACCTCTCCTCCAATAATACAAGTGAATTCTTAATACCCTCTGACAACGCAATTCTATTAATGTTCCCTCTTTTTTTTTTCATGTGTGTAACCTCCGATACACGCTCCTGACCTGCAGATTTATGGTTTTACTCAGCATGACCATATGGTGCGGAGGGTAAATCACTGTGATGTAACAATCGCCTGTAAACTCAAGATAAACCACTTTATCTCAACTCAACAGGCAAATGATTTCAGAAATTAAAACTACTGCTTCCACTCTGTAGGCCTTAAAAAAAATGCCCGTGTAAGGCCACATTCAGCTCCATAGCCAGTAGAAATGAGGAAAGGCATAACAAGGCATGTAAGATTTCCCTAAGCCTCGACTCTTATCTCCTTCTTCTGCTCACTGTGACGCAGTCAGAGCGGACAAAAATAGCTGCTTCTAAAACAGGAGGGCAACGTCTGAGACTGAGGCTCAACTTGTGAAAAGATCCGTGTTTTCCGACCCACTCGGCCAAAACGTGGAAGGAATAAATACTGAATGGGTTAATCCAGTGGACGCCAACCTGTTCGGTGCTGGGAATTTAATTTCTTTAACAGGTTTTTGGATTAGGGGATAGAACTGAGGCACAGATTACCAGAATGAACTGGTAATTTATTAACAACCATGTACTAATCTGAACCTGTCAGTTACACCAGTAGTAGAGACTGTGACTGAAGGCTCTGTCCAACTGTAACAAAATCCACCCAGCAGCTCTAAATGGTAATTAACACAAAAAGTTAGGTATAAAAACAAAACGCTGTGGTTTTACAGGGGAGTTACGTCGCAGACAAGGGTTGCGTCTGAAACTCCATACTAACATGCTATTTAGTACACTAAAACAGCATATGAGATATTTTAGTATGTCTGAAACCTTAGTATGAAACCAAATTACAAACTATTCCGGTGAAATATCACAATATGCAACGCTGGACACTACGGCAGCATAAATATCCCACAATGCATTGCGGTATTGATGACAACGTTCATAACACGTTGACGGACAGCTCTGTAATTTCAGTGTAAGTATAAGAGTCCACTTCGCCAGGCGTAATATATATTTTAAATGAAGGAAGTGACGACGTAAATTACTGCTCAGTGCATCCGAAAAGATACATACCGTAAATTCCGGACTATAAGCCGCTACTTTTTTCCCACGCTTTGAACCCTGCGGCTTATACAACTGATGCGGCAAGGAGGCTCTCAGGAAGTGACGACGTAAATTACTGCTCAGTGCATCCGAAAAGATACATACCGTAAATTCAGGACTATAAGCCGCTACTTTTTTCCCACGCTTTGAACCCTGCGGCTTATACAATGATGCGGCTAATCTATAGAGTTTTACGGGCTAACGGCCCAGCTAAAAAGCACTGCTCGTTTTGGACAGCACAAATTCACCTCGAGACGAAAGTGACACTGAGAGCGACAACGACAGAGAGACTGAGAAAGTGTGTGATGAAGTC
>CAKALG010009123.1:0-12907 GCA_916700815.1 Helicolenus hilgendorfi
TAAATGGGTGTGTTGTATAAAAATTCATTCCCATACAGTTGTCATGAATGGGGATTTTAGCTATAGAGACCAAAACCGTTTTTTGTACCAGGCTGTAACTGTTATTTCTGCTGTAAAGTCGGTCATTTTAACATTTTGGTCTATGGGGATTTTGGAGCCAGCCTCAAGTGGCCAAGAACTTTCGCGTTGGCTTCATTTCTCAGCTGCGGAGGTTGCCGCTTGGACAACACTCACTGTCAAACCAACACAGTCACGAGGGTCGGGCCAGAGTAGACTTGAATGGGTCATGTTATCTCGGGTGACCCTGCTTCGCAACTCTCCTCCAAACCACGTCAGGCAGTGCTCAGCGTTGGTGAGCCAGAGAGGGAGACTAAAATAAAGCAGCTATAACCACTATGAGCAACTAAATGTTCCTCAATCTATTTATCACGGCAGCCAACAATAAAATCAGTGGAGCATTTGTTGAGTTGATGTTGTCAGTGTGACATCCTCACACATTATTGTCCATGAATGCAGAACTTCAAACATTTAACACCAAAAGGAGTTTTTCTTCAAGCGGATGTCATCCAGTATGTGTTTGGAGAGAATATGTTCTTTGAGGGGAAATGAGTTATGCTCAGAACTAAAATGAAAGCTTTGGCTCTCTTCGATTGAACATAACTCTAGTGGTGAAATGCCTTAAGTGAGATAAGGCTAAGCCAATGTTTCATGTTGCCATTATAAAACATAAGAATGGGCTGAAAAGACTCAACTGCAATCTTTTGTCTTCTTTGTCTTTTGGAAATAAATACATATTTCTCAAAAAAAAAGTCTTGCGGACACACAATGCCACACAGTGCTCTGTCATTTATGTAACATTTCAGTGTTGTTGTTGGCTATGACTTAAGGGTGTAACTGAGGACAAATGTAATGTGAGGATGGGTGAGGAGGATGTGTCAGCCTATGTGCTATTCTTGTAAAAGTGTGAATATGCGGACAATGTGATATACTGTTGCAATCACGCGCCAGTTGTTAATAAAGCTGATGTTTCAACAGTAACTAAATATGAAACGGTGATTGAGGTATAGACGGCAGCCTCCATCTCATCATAGCAATAGTTTATCAAATGTAAAGCTGTATTTACCGTAAACCAATTTACTTTTAATTAGGATCTTCACTTCAAAGTATTCTTTCTCTTCTTTTTTTAAGGAGGAAATACATTAAAGGGATTTCTGTATTGGCTTTCACTTGATCCACCATCTGCCATTTAGAAACCCTCTGACAACATTCGCTGTATTTGTTCTGGAAACAGCCTGCTTCCTGTTTTGTGTTATACAGTAATCCACCAGATTTCCCCCACAAAACCCAGCCTGGTGGCAAATTACTGTAAAAATGCTGTGTGCCTAGGCCATTTTCTTGTGGTTTAAAATGCTATGCAGTACAAGCTGACCATTCACAAAGAGCTAATTTACTGTGTAGTGAGGCGCAGCTGAATTTCACAGTAATGGCTGTGACCTGTGGCTGTTGAACCACCTGCTGTGCTGCCCTTTGTTGATTTGTTGTTATGTGAAAAAACAATTTATAAGACTACTTATTACATTCACTGTTTAGGTCACTTCTAGCAACGTAATGGTGATATATCCAACACGTCTTCCAAACTTAATGACATAATAGTCTACGATGTTTGTTATTGCCTTCAAAAATAACATATATGACTGTTTTCTGACCTGGCAGAACAGATTGACAATGTCTCTAAAACTGCTACAAATGACTGTTACAAAAACGATTCATATGATAATTTTCTGATCTGCCACCATAGCTAAATCCTTGGTTAAAGTAAGGAAAAGATCATGTTTTAGGTTAAAAAAAATAGATCTATCATCTGACTCTTTAGTTCCCCTCAGCTCTCTGCTCTCATCATCAGCAGCAGGCAGTTGTTTTGCTGAAAAAGTTTGAACGAAAGGTGCAGTGTGTAGAATTCGTTGAAATCTAGCGCTGAGGTTGCAGATTGCAACCAACTGAAACTTCTCCCGTTTGCCAAGCATGTAGGAGAACTACGGTGGCTCACGACTCAGTCTAAGGCAGGGGTGTCAAACTCAAATACACAGTGGGCCAAATTAAAAAATTGGTACAAGTCGAGGGCCGAACTGGTTCAATGTTTATTGCAAAACTTATTGAAATGAACTTATTGCACATATTGAACCTGGAACTAACAAAGCTTAAGTTATGCCTATAAAAACAACATTAAACATTAAATAAATGAAAAATCTATTGCATTCATTTCTTATGGCTCCATCTGAGCCTCTAACTAGCCTTTACAGCAGCCTCACTTTGTGATTTGACTTTTGTGAACATAGCCTGCTGTGACACCAGACTTCCTTTCAACTCTTCTACCTTCTGTAGCCTCTGTTTCATGTCCAGATGCTTGTACCTGTCGTGGTGTTTCGCTTCATAGTGTCTTCTTACGTTATATTCTTTCATTACAGCCACACCGTCTCCGCACACAAGACAAACAGGTTTGCCCTTTATATCCGCGAACATATACTCTGCCTCCCACCTGCCTTGAAAACCTCTGTTTTCAAAGTCCACCTTTCGTTTAGCCATTTTTTGGGGAGTGGGATAGCTGAAAGTTGGCCACAGGTGACTAGCTCCATAAAGCTGCTGATGAGCGAGTAGTGCAAGGGCTCGCGCTTGTAGGCCCTCACGTGGCAACGCACCGGTAGTGCATTGTGGGATTTGTAGTATTAGTGGTGCGTGCAATATACTGGCGGGCCAGCTCTAATAGTAATTAGATATTATCCTGCGGGCCAAAGATAATACCACCACGGGCCGGGTTTGGCCCGCGGGCCTTGAGTTTGACATATGTGGTCTAAGGTAACAAAAACACAATGATTCTTATTTTCAGGTGATTATACACTAAGGAAAACATACTTATTAATTAGGGCTGTCAAAGTTAATGCGATAATAACACGTTAACGTAAATTAGTTTTAACGCCACTAATTTCTTTAATGCATTAATGCAACTTGCGATTTTTAGGTTGTAGTGGCCTAAGTTGTAAAGCTAGAGTGAAGATATGAAACTAGAAAACCTAAGGAATCCATTGGTACCAACCATGTCATATTAAGTGATACACCTACTATGGATAAGTTCCCCTTACAACCCCACTTCAAAACACCCAAACTATCCCTTTAACCCTCTGAGACCCGCGATCCCGACCAACTGTACTGTATTTCAGAGGCTGTAGCAGATTCTAAAGCTAGAGTGAAGGAGCAGATATCATACAAAACTAGAAAAACCTAAGGAATCTATTGGTGCCAAACATGTCATGCTACCTTGTCGTGAAGGAGGTTAAATAACTCTCCAAACTTGCGCTAAATTTTGACAAGGAAAAACATGTGTGTGAATGAAAATGGGTTCTATAGGTACCCACGAGTCTCCCCTTTACAGACATGCCCACTTTATGATAATCACATGCAGTTTGAGGCAAGTCATAGTCAAGTCAGCACCCTGACACACTGACAGCTGTTGTTGCCTGTTGGGCTTGAATTTGCCATGTTATGATTTGAGCATATTTTTTATGCTAAATGCAGTACCTGTGAGGGTTTCTGGACAATATTTGTCATTGTTTTGTGTTGGTAATTTATTTCCAATAATAAATATATACATACATTTGCATAAAGCAAGCATATTTGAATATTAAATAATTGACAAAATCTCCCTTTAAGGTACATTTTGAACAGATAAACAAATGTGTGATTAATTTGTGATTAATCATGATTAATTATGGACAATCATGCCATAAAATGTCACAATTTAATATTTTAATTGATTGACAGCCCTTATTAATATTATATTCAATTTCTGCCAATAGATCCCCCTGAATGCTACACACCGTTCCTTTAACCCAACCGTACTTTACAGTACACTACATATAATAATTATAAATATATTAGCTGAATGCTAATACATATGCTTAAGTAGGTTAGTTCTGATCGCATAACACTCACATGAAATGAGATATTTAGATCTTTGCACACCAGAAAAAAACACAAATGTGGAAATAGCACCCAATAGTCTCTTAGTGCCGCTGTTCATGAATAGGACCAAAAGTACCAGATGGTACATTTTGGATAGTTCACACCATATAATACGGACGGAATACACACAGATGTTTCACCACCATTTGCCCTGTGTGGCCTTTCGACATCCCAAACCCAAGAGATAGTAACTAATTTCATTTCCATCCCAGCTTCTTTAAATCCATAAAAAGATATTATGCTTTTCCATATTATACTTTTTCCATTTGGACAGAAAACACAGAAAAGACAGCTGCTACACTACAGGTATGTCCAGAACAGCATCATTTGATGTGGTTGACAAAAGAAAAAAAAATCCCAAATACAGTGAAACACTGTAGTTGGACAGACTAGATATCGCTGTCCCCTCGGTAACGACCCTGAAATTGACTCTCAGACTGCTGAGCCAAAAAACTGTGGAGCAGTTGGTGCTTCAACATCTGCAGTGCTGAAACCTCTGCCAGTTCTATCTTATTGCCCGGCCTACTGGAAATTAGTTGAGCAAAAAAGATTGGAAAGGTTTTTAAGCCAAAGGGAACTTTGATTCCCCAAGGATGGCAAGTGAGAGACAGGTGACAGTAGGGGTGAGTGAAAAATAGGACACAGATTGGTAGCTGTGAAATAGTGTGGTTAAAGCCATTTCATGTGATTTAGCAGCCCAGTATATAACCACAGCAGTGCTCTCTCTTGCAGATGATGCCTTTGGGGCTCTACTTGACACTGCAGCTCCTCACGACCATACACAAACTGGCCTATATTTCATAAGGACATATTTGTTTTGGAGATTTATAAATCAAGATCCACATATAACTTGCAATTATACATTTCATGTGTTATATAGTAATTAGCCTACATAGTATTTCTTGTGAAAAGGTTATATGATTGAAACATCTTTAATTTTTAAAGGGATAGTTCAGGTGTTTTGTAGTGTGATTGTATGAGGTGTGATACTTAGTACTTAGACTTTTCTGTATACTTGTCAGTATTAGTCAAGTATACTGAAGTATACTTTTGTTAAGTATATCTCTGGTAAGTAGAGATAAAAAGTAAACTGAAAGTATACTCTCTTATTTTAAGTTTAAAAGAAGTATACTAATAGCACACTTGACTAATCTTCATTTTGATAAGTGAAGTCTGTATTACTAGCAAGAATGATCTACTTACTAGTATAATTATTAGCCTACTAACTCCAATAAATCACTAGGGTCCATCTTGACATCACAACCGATCAGGTGTGTGTACAGTGTATAAAGCAGGCAAGAAGAGATTGTTTCCTAATCTCCAACGGACATTCTTTGAATTCTGTCCGTGTCTCGCTTCACAAGCCACACAGTCAGCAAGTGTTCTGGCACAAAAGATTGTGATTAAGCTCCTTGTGAAAACTCCTCATCAACCTGCTCAGAAAATTAATTGTTTTTCATGGCTAATTCAAAAGTGCATTAGCATAAATTGACAGCTGCGGTGTGCCATATGCATACGTAAAATTGGAGTTCACACCGCGGTCGGGCACGATCCCTGAGATAGAGCCACGGTTAACTCACAGAGGTCAGCTGAAGGAGCAGACCCCCGTCAGAGTGAATGCCAGCAGTGGATTGCAGCCTCAGCAGCACGGCTGACACAGGCTTTTTTGTGTCTGTTAGCAGAATTAAACAATCCCCTGAGACATAACATCAACACACACAAGGTCCCTTCTGAATATTCAATTAGCCCCTACAACAAGTACTAAGAGGAGCTAACCAGGTTTCTGTAAGATAAGTCACACCCCGATAACCATGAAAGTACTTGTATTAAAAGACTCTTCATGCAAAAAAACAAATTGATAGCTACTAAATTGTGGCCGGCGTGAGTGCCACGTATGATTCTGTAGTTATAAGCGGGCACAGTTGGGGCTGGGGAATTACTATCAGGACAAGAGTCTGTGTTCAGGACTTGCGTTGATTAAGTGTTTGAAGCCATCTGCAGAGAATTGGGGGCTATTAAATTTTGATGAAACCAACAACAGCAGCCAAACCTCCGTGAAGAATGACTCTTACTCAAGCTCATACATCCTCTTTCTCTGAAATCCTCGACAAAGTATCAACAATAATTGCACCGGGGAAACCAACACATTTAAGCGCGCACAAACAGACTCCCATCAGTGCGATCCTCAAAGGAATCATGGCTTATTGATTATCGTGTTAGGTTCTGGTTGTTAGGAAAGGAGAGCATGCAGACAATGAATGGAACAGATAATATGGCCGATGTGTCCTATATCATCTCCTCTAATCCAGGGAGAGGAGGGCAATAACTGTTCACAATAAAAGGTCAGTTTTGCATATGCCTGAGCTGAAAAATACCAGTCATGGGTTAAGGGGCTAGTAAAATGAATCATTTCTAGCCATGGAGGAAGAGAGAGCGACAGAGAGAAAGAGAAAGAGAGAGCAAGGCCAAACTTTGAATACAGATTAGAGACGAATAGGTCCACAAGATGTGAACAAAACAATCAAGCAGAAAGCCCAACACTTCTAGCAATGAACACTTTTGCTTCTTAATTAGAGTCTGCATTTGAATGACTTGAGACAACTGGCATCTGCAAAGAGACAGGCGTTCATTTCCCATGGCAACAACTAATGAACTAATATTCTCTCATCACCACCTCATAGAAAATGTAATACGATGACATGTCCCCAAACAACTTGGCCTATTGAAATATTTAATAACCTGAGCGTGCCATCAGATGTTATGTTATTATTAGACTATGCTTGAATAAAAATTTGACTATTTCACCATTTGTTGAATTTAATTAAGTGACTTCTTTTCATCTTCATTTTGGGTGAAAGATAGCAGTATTGATATACCGCGGAAAGTTGGTTTTGAGTAAGATATTTGACAGATATTCAATCTGGACCCAGCGGCGTCTTCTTATTCACCTGATGTTGGAAGTGGATTGATGGTTAGCTCACCTCCCAGCCCTTGCGTTTAACTGCTGGGGGCTGACTTAGGGATCATTCCAACAGAAAAAATGTTTTTCAATACTTTCATGCTGACTTCCTAATATGAGTGAATATTATCATTAAAAATGAGGGCTGTCAATCGATTAAAACATATTTAATCGTGATTAATCGTAATTAATTAATACATTTTTTATCTGTTCAACATGTACCTTAAAAGGAGATTTTGTCAAGTATTGAATCAAGCAAAATCAAGCCCAACAGGCAACAACAGCTGTCAGTGTGTCAATGTGTCAGTGTGCTGACCATTTTCATTCACATATCTTGAGGGCAGAGGTCAAGGGACCCCTTTGAAAAAGGCCATGCCAGTTTTTCCTTGCCAAAATTTAGCCCAAATTTGGAGCATCCTTCCCGACAAGCTAGTATGACATAGTACCAATGGATTCTTTAGGTTTTTTAGTTTCATAATATATCTGAATATTCACCCTAGCTCTAAAACTGAACCTGCTATAGCCTCTGAAAGACAGTAAAGTTAGTCGGATCTCAGAGGGTTAAACGCGAGGGCTGGGAGATGAGCTAACTATCCTCCTATTTCAAACAACGGGTGGAACTGAATAAGAAGTTGCCGCTGTGTCTGGAGTGAATGTCTGTTGTATACAACTTATAACTAATTTCACCATGGTTAATGTCCACATGCTGACACGCTCATAATGACATCGCTAATACGCTGATGTTAAGCGGGTATAATGTTTACGATATTCACCATCTAACATGAGCCTAGCGTGTTAGCACACTAACATTTGCGAAGAGTGCTCTAGGGATGATGTATTTTTGTCAGCCAACCAGGAAGTTAGCTTCACACTGGTTCCCTCGACAAAAAGCCAATGGGACTTTTTCATTGGGTTTTGGATTATTGCAGAAAATATGCTCTGTGGCGAACAAACGTTTTGTACGGCAAGATAATGAACCCCCCCTTTTATGATTTTTGAAGTGTAATGCAATCGGCAGAAGTAAAAAGCTAACGTTGGGTTATAAACGAACTAGCCCACGGTCGCATGAGCGTGAGTTTACACAATGAGGCTGTAATGGCGTGATGACGTTTAGCAGTCTCATTTAGCCACTTGTTAGCAACCGACTATTTAAAACACATAAAGGCCTTAAAAATTCATGAATGGGGTATTTATTGATGTATCTTATGTCATAGAACAAAACATTAAAAATCTGTTAAGCTCTTGTTAACCACAGACCTCATTTTAGGCATCTAACTAAAAACTCATTGAAAAAACATTGACTTCCAGACGAGGGAACCGGAGGTGCTAATATGCTATCTCATTTCTGGGTTTTAGGACTCATTCCTGTAGCGCTCTATTAGCACTAAACATAAGCAGCTGAGGCGGATGGGAGTGTCATTAATTTTGCAGGTATTTTGGTCATTAACCAAAATATTTGAGAAATTGGAATTAGATGACATTATATTTAAGGAAGTCCAGAATCATGAAAGCAATAACAATTGATCCTGAATGTCATGAAACTGCACCCAATAGCTTCTGACACTCAAACCCACAAATATCAATCTCATTGTGGCGCCAGAGGAAAAGTCATGTGATCAAAAAAGTCATTAGGATTCATCCCATGGGCACCATGAATGTATGTACAAAATATCATCTCACAATCCATATACTGTAGTAGTTGTTGAGATATTTCAGTCTGGACCAAAGACGTGGACTGACCGAAATTGCCATCCCTAGAGAGCCATGCCGCTAGCATGGCTAATGAGCACTTCCAAAATGGATTAAGTTTGTCTACCACAAGCTTTCCCTTAAGTGGTTTATTTAAATATTCTATAAAGACGGAAGAAAGCCATATCAGTTGATCCCTGACAGTTTGGCCACATCGACACAGCTTGAGAACACCAGGTGCCATCTACCTGACAACCCACAATCACGCAGCAATCTGTGTCTAATAAAGGCATGAGATTTTCTAGACATCCAAGTAAATAGAGGTTGCTAGAGCAATCAGCATAGGCTGACAAGCAGGAATGCATTCTTTGAGTTCATGTCCTTTCTGGATGCTTCCCATTTATCTCGACTGTCAAGTAAAGAGGACATGATAATGAAAGGTGAACACTCCAGTGAATGGCTCTCTCTCTGCCAGCCTACCATGCAATGCAGAATATTGAAAACTCTGCTCAGTGGCCTGAGGTTGGCTGGATGTGTGTGTATGATAGGTGGAGCATTCATCCTGTTAAAATCTGTACCACATAACTGCTTGTGACAATTGCATTTAGGGTAAAGAGCAACAGTAAGCATCATTTCAATTCATTTAGAATTAAAAACACCAACAATACTGGCTTGATTTTTTTTTTTTAAAAAAGGTCAAGGGATTGGGGATACAATTAAATTGCATTGTTTTTTTTATTTTTTATTTATGACTCATCAATTACAAAACTCAAGCTGCAATCATCTTTTACACAATTAACACTGAAGTGGAAATATTTGTGTTCAATTTCACAAATTATTTCATTCACCATACAGTTCATTGGCCACTTACCCTGCCATAAGCACTTTATTAAGTATGCAGATACCTCCCTCTGCTGGAGGAAGCGGTAACTGCATATTCAATTTAAAGGAACAATCAAAATGAACAAAAACTATTCCTAGTACCAAAATTAAAAACACAGGATAGAAGCTTGACACCACTCACACACTGACAGGCCTTATAGTAACGGTTAAAACATTTATTTTAGAATCAGTATTATTATTATTCCCTTTTTAATAATACAAACACATGCTTATCTTATCCCCCCTTTACTGTAATACCTTATGTTTTTGTATATGCAATACATGCTTATCTTATGTTCTTATTTTGTTTTTGTCATACATGATCTTTGCCTGTTATTTAGTTTTTATTTTGAAGCCTGTTATATGAATTGTGCTGTATAGATGAAACTTGATTGATAGAGCAAGGAGAAACACCCAACAGCTAAATAATTTGTTAAGTGAAGAACATAAGAATATTGCAGAGATCAAAAGGACAAGTTTAAAAATATTGACAAACTTAGACAGCAGATACTTTGAAGAATTTTAAAATTGAGGAAAAATTAAGAAATGATGTACCATGAAACAAAAGCATTTTTTCCTTGTTCAGAAAAAAATGAAAACATATTCCAAAAAGGGGGTATATGGACTTTTCTTAAATATAAAAACTATATATTTGTAGTAAAGCACCTTTTTCTTTAAATCTGCTCAGATATTCAACCATGTGATCAATGGGTTATATATCTGGTGAAAAAACAACAACAAATGTGTCAGTGAGCCAATGGCAATATTTTATTTTTAAAATTGAATTGTCAAACGGTATCATTACTGTATTTACACACTTTTGATGACATGAAAGAAATCCTTAGACATCTACATTAACTCTGAAGTTAATGAATTAACCTACATTTAGCAGTTTGACAGTTGCAGATAACAGCACATCAGACAAGATGGTGACATAAGGATGATAATTCAAAAGGCCAATACAAATATATCCTAGATGCATGTGGGTCATTTCACAGCAGAACGTGGTGCAGAACAATTCCCTGTGTCCTCAACAGGCCGGGACAAGTGCAATACCACAGAGGTACAGAGCATTGCTACCTCTCCCAACCTGCACAGAAAGGGATCACTTCCGACAGACTGATTTCAGTTCTATGATCAGTTTTGCATGGATTTGCACAGCAGTACAGTGAAAAGCTGAAAGCAAACCAGCAAAACTAACCAGAGACCCATGTGTGTGTAAGCTACCTCTGCAGTTTTCCCAGGAAGAAAGACGCATCGAGAAGTACTTCAAGTGCTCACACTGCAGTAGAATTTCATAGAACTACCTGCACTATAAGCACTTTAATACTACTGAAACATTAACCGAGCTGTGGTGGAAACCTGATTGAATGATCCCCATTGAGGCAGAAACTAATAACAAAGAGGATTCGGATGGAAACACAGGCCACCATCAGTTTTGCATAGATTTGCACAACTTATTTCTTCTTGGAGCGCAACTATGCAAAACTAACAGAGAACTGCCACAATAAAGTGTGTATAAATACAAGCACACAAATAGATGCAGAAGAGATGAGAGTCCCAGCTCCTTATGCCAGAAGGAGCACTTAGGGCAGTAGGTGCTAGTCTACTTCACTATCTGCACTAGATGCACCTTAGCATAAGCACTAGCGGAAGAATGATTTGTCACAGTCACATCTTTGTAAAAAAATAAATTAAACAAAGTTTAACTTTACATGAATTGGTCTGTATTTCACTGCAATTAATTACTAAATCAAAAGAAAATATATCAAACTCTGCCACACTCAGTGGCCAAAACAGATTTCATGTTCTGCTGACAGGATGCCTCACAAATATTAAGCATGCTTGATAAGGGGGGCATCGCTCCAGACAGTTGCTTCATTCAGGAACAGCGGGGCCTAACATCACAGCGGGATGGCGACAAGGTCCTGCCAGATGTGTATTTGGATTCAGTCTATCCTGCACAAGCATAAACCAGTCATGTCGGTAAATACGCCTGCTCCTTTAGTTGCCATTATCAGAATAGTGCTGAAAGTGCCTTCACTGCAGTAGATTTTATAAAACTACCTGCACTGTAAGCACTTTGACACTACAGTGACTTCAAACTGTTCAAGGGGAGCTTTCAATCACAGCATGAATTAGGATGCCTTTAAATCCACAATGAGGGGAGCTTTCCGGAGGAGATACAGATGTGCACAGGGGTCTGTAAGCAGAAATGGGACACAGCATTAAGGGTATGTTAGCAACTTCAAATTCATTCTGAAATCAATGATTTCTTTATCACCTAGAACACTTTGTTTGATTAATAATTTATCATGTAGTCAACAAAGTTTTGAAAATGATTGGTCTGAAGATTGCAAATGCCAGGTGATGTCTTGAAGGTTCTTGTTTACTTGGACCAACGACCCAAAACTCACAGATCTCCAGATTGCAATGTTCCAAAACAAGGGACAAGCAGATACGTTTTCATTTTTTCACCTGTTACTTAAACAGATGAGCCACTTTTGCACCAATTCAAATTGCTAGTAACTTGAGTGCATTTTATAACTTAACGGTTCAACTAAGATCGTTATCTCCAGCCACAATGGCCCTTGTTATGACTTGTTTTCTAACCTCCGCCAAGGAGGTTATGTTTACAGTGCTGTTTGTCTGTTAGCTTGCAAGATCTCGAAAACATTTGATGATTTGAACGTTAAAAAAAAGTTAGACCATAGGAATACTGATCAGCTTTTGGTGCAAATCGTGCCAGTGGTGAGGAGACTAATTTACAACTTTGGACATAGTATAAAGAACACACCGGAAATAAAACATTTGTGAATAGGCAAAAATAACATTAATACGGTCAGCAAAAAAACTGCATGGTTTTTGCACCAAACTGCATGCGATTATCATAAAGTGTGCATGTCTGTAAAGGGGAGACCCGGGGGTACCCATAGAACCCATTTTCATATCTTGAGGTCAGAGGTCAAGAGACCCCTTTGAAAATGGTCATGCAAGTTTTTCCTCGTCAAACTTTTGCTTAAGTTTGCAGCGTTATTTAGCCTCCTCTGCAGCAAGCTAGTATGCCATGGTTGGCACCAATGATTCCTAATGTTTTTCTAGTTTCATATGATACCAGCATTTTCACTATCTAGCTTAAAAAACTGAGCCTGTTACAACCCAAAACCCGCAAGTTGCGTTAAAGAAATTAGTGGCATCAAAACGAATTTGCGTCAGAGAGCAAGGGACCCCTTTAAAAATCACAATGTCAACACAGGTGCAGGACCACGTGTGTAAAATGTCTTCAATAACAAAGTTCAATGGGGAAACGTGAACCAGGGCTGCTAGAGCAGGTATTCTCAACCACTGGGCCGTGGCCCA